>ML788548.1:1672390-1706062 GCA_009831015.1 Picea engelmannii | reverse complement strand
TTCGGAAGAGGTCTTGAATTGGTAGAAGAAGAAGAAGAAGATGGAGGAGAGGGTGGTGGAGAAGCACCATTCCCTCCATTTCCATTTGGAGTTTTATCACCACTGCTTCCCTTATGCTTTGAAGGGTTGGAGCCTTCACCTTGTAACCCTACATTCCTTTCCATCAAGATCTTCATCATCTCTCTCATTTCCATGACAACCTTTCTGAGATCTTCATCTTCTGCAGGAACACGTTCATAACTTTCTTCATGACCCATACTTGGTGAATGCCTCCTTGAAACTTGCGGTGATTGTATATGCTTCCTCCTTGAAGGATGAGAACTTGGCTCCACAATTTGACCTTATCCTCTTGTGAGTTTCAACCTTGTGAGCATCAGAAAACAAAACACTTGCAAATAATCAAGTCTTCAAAAACCTATGCTCTGATACCAACTTGATCTAAAAATGAAGAAGACTTGTAATCTTGAAAATATTTGCAAGTAAAGTTTATGTGTTAAAAGAAAATGGATCAACTTTGCAACACATCATTAATAGGATTTACTCATTTAAGATGTAAATAAATAACAGCATAATCAATGAACATAAACACATAACACATCAAATGATAAAGGAGTTCACCCCTCTCTTGGGCTACATCTCTTGGTCCAGCTTCCAATGGATCATTATTATTATTTGCTCAAAGTGCTCAAAAACATGCTTTACAATGCTCAAAATGACCAACAGACCGCTCCAATGGCTTCAGAGTGTTCAAAAACCCCTAGCTAGGCTTTTTCGGCACCTCGTTTGGCCAAAAAATGAAGAAGTTAGGCTTCCTTGAAGTCTCCCCTTCAAGCTTGTTGTCTCTGCATCTACAAAATGCACCCTTGTTCATTCAACCTAGCACACACGCTATTTAAAGCGTAAAAACCTGGCACTGAACGCAACCACGCCAACGGTGTGAACTGTAGGATAGTTATGGGCGCACCAGCCCCTAACTGCCAAACTCATGGGCACATGCGATCACCATATGACCTCGGGCTAGCGCAAAAGAGGGCTCCCTTTCCAAAGTTTGTTGTGGGCACGACACGTGTCAGTGCAAAAACTCAACCTTATGAACACTCCTGCACTCTCTATTGTGGTCGCATGCGGTGTCACATATAACCAAGGGCTAACATTTGAAAACCCGTGTGCACAACCTTAGAAGGTATGGTCGTATGGTAGTGTAAGTGCGACTAGGGGCTAGGGCTAAGCCCCAGCCCGGACGCGACCCAAATCACACATTAGTTCAATTCAAATATAATTAAACTCATATATCATATAAGGACCACCGTGTGGGCTAGTGGTAGCCCACACTCTACCAAAGCCCAGAACCATAGGGGAGGTCCGGGGTTCAATCCCGATGGACTCCATAAAATTTGAATAACAAACCATTGCCAATAATGGGGTGCCACGTGTCAGAATTTCATTCGACCGTACCGGCCAATAGATGATTTCCATGTCACCAGCTTCCCTATCGGCGTACCTCATGCCACGTCACCTGTACGGCCTCTACCGCGTCAGCCTGTACGAACTACCCAGTCAGTGTCATTTTTTTACCTGTTTAACGATTCGAACAGATCGCGATATCTCTCGCTCCCGACGTCCGTTTGAACCCAAATGAGTTGCGTTGGGTTTGTAACGATGAGGGCTATGCTCCTATTCATTTTGAAGAGATTCTAAGCACTTTTAATTTTTGAGCAAAATTTGATCCCCTGATCAATGAGACCCAAAATGTTCAACAACAAAGGGAAGCCAAAGACTGCTGCAACTACCCAACATGATTTGGGTTCAGATTCTAGTGATGAGACAAAGATTACAGCCATGGGATATAAAGGTAAGGAATCCATTGCTATCACTAGTTATTCAAATTCTACCATCAATGAAACTCAACATGAAAAAGAAAGAATAGATCTTTTCCACATAAGGGCGATTTCAAAACATACCAATATAAACACACTTTTTGATAGTGGTTCACAAGCAAACCTCATATCTAAAGATACAGAAAAGAAATTAAACTTGGAGACAACACCTCATCCAAAACCATACCCTTTAGGATGGATATGTGACAATGCAAAGTTGCATGTAACAAGAAGGTGTAAACTCATATTTTGCATTACTGCAAACTTTATAGATGAGGTAGAGCTTGATGTCATTCCATTGGATATATGTGGTATTGTTTTGGGAAGTCCATATTTGTATGATAGGAGATCTATCTTTCATAGAAATGAGAAAAAATATCATTTGTTTAAAAATAGAGTTGAGCACATTGTTAGAGCACATAAAAAGAAGATGAACATGTCACTTGTAAATTCTGGACAAATGAACAAATTAGTGAATGCTAGTAAGAATTGTTTTCTCTTGATGATAAAACCAAAAGAGAATGTTGAAAAGGAAGCCTTCCAAGGATGTGACTCAAAACTGAAATCTAATTTATATCAGGTTTTTAATGTTCATGGTGAGATGTTTCAGGAACCAAAAGGATTGCCTCCAAAAACAGGAGTCCAACATGAGATTTCTTTGCAACAGGATTGTCCTCTTCCAAACATTGGCATGTACAGGAAGTCAATGATGGAAAATGCAGAAAATAAAAAACAAATCCAAGAGTTGCTTGACAAAGGGGTTATTTGGCCAAGAACTTCGCCATGTGGGTCACCGATTGTCTTAGTCCCAAAGAAAGATGGTACATGGCACATGTGCATTGATTTCAGAGCCTTGAAAAAAATTACAGTAAAGAATCGTTATCCTCTTCCTCGTATTGATGATTTGCTTGATCAGTTAAAGGATGCCAAGTATTTTACTAAGTTGGATTTGAGGAGCGGATATCATCAAATTAGGATTGTTGAGGGAGACACATGGAAGACAACTTTCAAAACCAAGCAAGGTTTGTATGAGTGGATGGTAATTCCATTTGGTCTTTGTAATGCTCTTGCTACATTCATGAGAGTTATGAATGATGTGTTGAGACCTTTTCTTGATGATTGTGTGATTGTTTACTTGGATGATATCTTGATTTTTAGAAAGTCACGTGAAGAGCATGTCAAGCATGTGAAACAGGTACTAGATGTATTACAAAAAGAGAAGTTGTTCTTGAAGATGTCTAAGTGTGAATTTGGCAAGACCTCACTTGTTTAATTGGGGCATATTGTGGGAGGAGGAGAATTGAAGATAGATCCTTCCAAGGTCAAAGTCATTGTGGATTGGCCCAAGCCCAACAATGTAACAGAGGTGAGAATATTTTTGGGAGCAACCCAATATTGGAGGAAGTTTATTGCTAACTTCTCTTACATTGCAGCTCCATTACATGCTTTGACAAGCACTAAACAAAATTTTCAATGGGGAGGCAAGAAACAAAAGGCATTTGATGAAATGAAGGAAAAGATTAGTTCAACCCCTTTTCTTGCACCTCCTTATTTGAGACAGCCATTTGATATCCAAACAGATGCAAGCAATTATGCAATGGGAGCAGTCTTGTTATAGCATGGTAAGCCCATTTGTTTTCATTCAGAAATTTTTAATGGAGCAGTAATTAACTATCCTACCTATGATAAGGAATTGTATACATTGGTACAAAGTGTGAAGAAGTGTAAACACTACTTGTTGGGAAAAGAAACTATCATTCACACAGATCATCAACCATTGCAATACTTACAATCACAAACCAAGCTACAACAAGCAAGTCACTTCAGATGGATGGGATTTCTTCAACAATTTCACTTGGTTATCGGGTATAAGAAGGGAATTTTTAATAAAGTTGTTGATATTCTTTCTAGGCCTATTGTTAGTGCTTCGGTTATTCTTAAGAATAATTCTATCATGCATGAGAGATATGTTGAGCGGTGTGCTTTGGATTCTGATTTTAAAGAAGTTTATGCAACTTTATGTCATTCTAACCAAGTTGAGGAACTGGACTATCATGTACATGGTAAGTTATTTTATCACCTTGGCAAGCTTTGCATTCCATAGGGTGAGAGAGTCAACATCGTAAGAGAAGCACATTCTTCTCTTATTGTTGGTCACTTTGGTGTATGAAAAACAATGGAAAACTTGCAAAGGTATTGCTATTGGCCTAAGATGAATGAAATTGTTTCAAGATATGTAAGAGGATGTTCATTATGTGCTACAAGCAAGCCTAGAAACAAAAAGTTGGGTTTGTATACTCCACTTCCGGTACCTACTTGTCCTTGGGAAAGCATATCTATGGATTTTGTAGGAGGTCTACCTATATATGTCAAGAAAGGGTCATGATTATCTTTTTGTTGTGGTTAATCATTTCAGCAAAATGTGTATTTTGATGCCTTGTAAGAAACAGGTTACAGTTGAACAAACGACACATATGTTCTTTCAAAATGTTTGGGTTCATTTTGGGTTGCCCAAGTCCATTATTTCTGATCAGGATTCTCGATTTGTTGGGAGTTTTTGGTCAAGTTTATGGGCACTCATGGATACCAAGATGAAAAATAGCACCGCTTTTCATCCACAAACAGATGGTCAAGCGGAGGTGGTGAATAGAATGGTAGTACATCTTCTTCGTGGATATTGCAGAAAGCATCCTAAGCTTTGGGATGAGCATTTACACTACATTCAACATGCTTATAACCGAGCAAATCATTCCTCAACTCAAACTTCTCCATTTGAGGATTGTTTCGGTTATTTACCAAAGTCTCATTTAGATTTTATCTTTGGGAAAGATGTGGCTATTGATGATAATAGTGATGTTGACAAGGCCAATAAGTTCATTGAACAAGTTCAGTTTGTGCATCAAACCATTCAAGAACAATTGGAAAACAGCCAAGCCAAGTACAAATAAAGACATGACAAGCATCGTGTTGATCATAAGTTTCAATTTGGAGTTCAAGTTTGGATTTACATTACCAAAGAGAGGCTTGAAGGAGAAGGTAAAAAACTGAAACCACTTAGATATGGTCTTTTCAAGATACTTGAAAATATTGGTAACAATGCCTTCCGTTTGGATTTGCCTCCTTGTTTTCACATGTATGTTGTTGTTAATGTTGAGAACTTGAGATTGTATGAGCCTCCTTTGATTGATGATCAAGGAGAACATGTTCAGATTCCATCAATTGAAGATTTCTCGCCAGATTTTCTTTTAGAATTGCATGAAGATACAATCCTTGACAGGAAGACAAGGTCTTCAAAGTGAGGGGATGTTGATTACCTTCATATTGGTATCAAAGGCACCAATCCAAGCAAGGATAGATGGATTGAGGTTGGAAAGGTGAGGGAACTGTACCCTCATCTTCAAATAGACTGAAAGTAGTCTTTTGGAGGTCCAAAATCTTCCCAATGGGGAAGAGTGATCTAGGAGATCAAATTTTGCTCAAAAATCAAAGTGCTCGGAATCTCTTCAAAATGGATACGTGCGTAGGCCTCGCCATCACGATCCCAACGCAACTTGAACGGGTTCAAATGGATGTTGTATGAGTGAGATATCATGTTCTGTTCATTTTTCCAAACATGCAAAATTTTGTTGACTGTGCAGTCCGTACAGTGTTGACGTGGCAGCTAACTATATAGTTTGTACGACCATACAATGATGTGGCATATGTGTTTGCATGATGACTGGGTAGGCATTGGTAGACAGGTGGACAAATCAAGTTGTGACATATTTCATGTTTGTTTGCAAGTTGTATGGTGCCACGTGGCCCATTCGTGGGCTACCACGTGGCACCCCTCTAGTGTGAAAAATGGGTGAAGTCCGCGGGGGTCGAAACCCTGACCTCTAGATGGCACGTCAAAGCTTTGGAAGGGCCTGGGATACCAACCCGCCCGTGGTGTTACTAACCATATAATGTATTTAAATCTATTTGAATTTACATTATTATTTGATTGGCGAAGGAAAAGGGTTGGGGCTTAGCCCCAACCCCCGGTTCTTAACACAAACCATACGAACTTTCCTTTACCCTTGGAGCACGCAAACCATTGCACTTGGAATTTAAACCTCTGGTCACATTGTAATACCACATGACCAGAGCCAAGCCGGGAGGAGCTAGCCGACAGGCGTGCCAAACGGTTAGGTTGTTGGCCACATGGGGCCATACGACCAAGTTCTTAGCCGAAGATTGGAGGCCGGTGCAAACGGTCCTACTTTTTTTCTCCTTTTGTGGGATCGTGGCATGTGATGGGTTTTGGCACCAAAAACACACAGAGGTCGGGTTAGTCTGACAGTGGGTGCAATTTGGCGAGCAGGTACAACAAGCTTGAAGGGGAAACCTTCCAAGAGGTGTAACTTCTTCATTTTTTGGCTAAACCAGGTGCCAAAAAATCCTAGCTAGGGTTTTTGGACGCTTTGGAGCCATTGGAGTCATTTATTTTTTATTCTGAGCATTGTAAGAGCACTTTTTAATCATAATTAAAATGATCCAAGGGAAGTTGGACCAGGAGATGTATCCCAAGAGAGGGGTGAACTCCTTTATCATTTGTTGTGTTATGTGTTTATTATTGATGGTTTTTAAATGTCTGATATGTTGCTCATGATTAAGTAAAAAATCATTAAAAATTATGTGTTAGTAACTTGATCCAATTACCCGAACACATACCATTTTTACACTTGCAATTTTAAGGAAAAAAAAACTCATTTCAATTACAGATCAGCCCTAGGGAATGCATGTCCTTGATTTCTTAAGCTAGACCATTCACCTAACTGGGCCATTCCTCCAGCACTAATCATAGTTCAACCTGGATAGAATGATTCTTCCCTAGGGAATCACTGTCTGGACCATTTCCTAATGGAAATGACTGTCTTGCACCAACCTCCAAAACATACCATTCTTCGAAACCGTTGACAAATGTGAACTTTGAAAGAATGACTTCCCAACGAGGCAAACTATTCTACTTGACCACTACTCAAAGTGACAGACAAGAAGAAGGATTATTCTAGACCATTCCCCCACACTGGCCACAAGGGGAATCATTGTCTATGGTACATCAACAATCTATCAAACCATTTTCATTACGAAAATGATTGTCTGATCTGGACCATTTTCCAAACTGGAAAATGCCTGTCCGTCCAAAATCTCAAACCACTTTCCGAACTGGAAAGGAACTGCTCATCCTTGACCATTTTTCAAACTAAAAAATGACTCTCCATAAATCAATGACATATCATTTCTCCCTCCCAACCTGGGAGTAATATCTTCCTTTTTCAATAAGAAATTCGTCTCCACGGGCCCCAACTTGTTTCTTGAGTATGCAAACTTTTCATCTTGGACAGAGGATTTACCAAAATATATGCTATTTGATCATCTATGGAGATATATTAGAGAACCACTTCTCTTTTATGGACTTCATCACAGAGAATATAATGCTTGATCTCAATGTACTTCGGTCTGTCATGGAACACTAGTTTTCTCTAAAGGCTTCATATAGCTATGATCATTACAATATATCATGGTCGAATTCAACACTTTTGTTTCCATCTAGCTCATGACATCGTGGCAAGTCTCAAAATGAAACATATCCAAGTAGCACTTCTTCTATCATCATGAGATTTTTCCATGGATTAGCAATCCATCATCCTAGACTTCTGAGTAACTATTCTGATACACTATCTCTGTCATAGAAAGTTTTCCCCATGCTTCTGTTGTATATGAGATACTCTGCATCAGTTGTTTGAATCCATACAAGGTCCTCTTATATCTGCATACATGGGTCTCTTTCTGGTATAAGCTTCTTTCCCACTTGCTTTGTTGGGAAGAACAATCTTTTACATGTAAATTCCAATCCATGGATACTACAAGAGGTATATCTGGTTTACTGGAACAAGTTGTTGTCATAGTATTCTCCCTCCTTCTAGAAGAAACTCTGAATCTTACAATGCTTCCATTAATAAGTCTTTTTCAAATTTTCTTACATACACTATTCGTTATCATAACTTCCATTTCTTCTGCTTGATTGCTTCTTAGTGGGTTCAAACCAAACTGGTAGTCTTGTGATTCTCGGTATAATAACTGGTTGTTCTTGCTTTTATTTCTTTCTTGGAATCTTCATGTTCTTCCTCATGTCTCTCTTTAGCTCTTGGGTCCATGGGTTATTATATATGCCATGAAGATTCCAACTTCTTCCTTTCATCATAGAATCATGGATGTATATGGACAACCAAGGATACTTTAAGGCTTTTTTTCGAACAAGACTTCTTCTAGAGTCAAACTGAACACGTGTTGTTTATCATGGATGCTACTTTCAATTGGAACATGGAAAGATACTTCATAATCCTCAATGGATCATATCATTTAGGATTAGCTCCCTCCTAATCCTTTCTTCATGCATGAATGCGTGCTCTTCTTTTGGAATTATGTAATCAACTCTCTCTATCTAAGAGAGTCCACACTTTTTTCTGCATCCTTATTGCCTTCTGCAAAGTGTCACAAGTATTTTTCTAATTTTCTCTTGATTGTTGACTTCTTTCTATTTTGACTTATTTTGGGTCTCTTTCAAGTTTGATTTTGATTTCGGCTTATCTGGCAGTTGTTACTTATATAATAGCTTCCACAGGAACTGTTACCAAGGGTTTTCAATGTACTTCATATTTTCATGTGTATTGCTTGACTTGTAGTCATCGTGATAGCAATCCTTATCTTGTTATTCTTCCATAGGTATTGTTTCACTTGAATATCTTATCTTCTAAGAAATATATATGCAAGATATGTACAGAAACTATGTAAACATGGTATGTACAAGAACTTTGAAGAATGTTGTTACCTTGACTTACAAGAAGAAGTTTGTTTTATCCTGCTTGGCCTTCTTTGAGGGTTCCCTTTCTTCAACAACTGATGCTTCGTTTGATTCCTTCCTTAAGCCAATCTTCCTCTTATTCCTGAAATTCTTGATTTTTTACTATGAAGGTGTTAGCGTCAGAAGTCACCCCTGGATTGCAGCAGGAGCAGAGCCCGACACCCATCAGTTAATGTCACGATTTGTTTATTGGGGTGATCAAATGGAAGTTAACTCAAAACGATGTGGTTCTAACTCCGAAACTAGGCCAGGCATGCACGGGCAAGTGAGGTCTTAGAGAACTTCAGACAGTGAGTTGTAGTAAGGGTGAGTAGGGGGAAGACTTGTATCAGAAAGATGCAAGGGTCTGTCGTAAACATCAGGTCTCTAACAGACTGTAGAGGAAAACATCTAAACGCAAGATCTTCTTACATTCAAATGCAGAAAATTGGAGAATACAACAATGCAATAATAAATCCTTTATCATAACATAATTGCAATCATTCGCATGAATCAGTCGATCACGAACTCTCTCAGTATGAGATGAAAACCAGATGGAGTGAGAAGATTGTCTGTCATTAAACAAGAAATCTTACATACCAATACATAACCAGAGAACTAGAGTCTGTTAAAACTTTACAATCGAGTGCTTCGCTCTACCATCGATGCTTACAAAAATGGTGAAAACGCCTACATATACTCAAAAACAACAACAACAACAAAAAACAAGACGTTGCATTAAAAAAATTACGTTTGCATGTCTTCTAACAGTCTGCGCATGCAGACTCTGGCCGATCGTGCACCCAAGATAGATGCTATCAGATTCTGGACTGTCCTGCTGCAGATGAATCGACCAGCTTTAGTCCTTTGCTGAACTTTCTTTTTATGGCGGAGATGATGCTTAACCACCAACAACAACCACAATAACCGCTTTCTTGGGACTGGGGAAAGCCTCGGTCAAATCTGCCTTCTGGGACGTGGAGGTCTCCTAATGGTGCCACGTGGATCAGCCGAACGGTCTCTCTTTGGATGCTACTTCACTGGACTACTGCGAGGGATCCCTATGAAGGATGTGGACGAGGGTGTGATGGGGGTTAAAGGCGTGAACACTGTGGAGGTGATGGAGAAGAAACGGGAGTTGTGACATCATATGAGGAATGCCACGCGGTTTGAATAGGACAGAGGAGGAAGGAGCATGGAGTGCGGGAGTACAGGAGGAGGTGACTGGGAGTGAGAGGGACACATGGCAGGAGACGAGAGGACGAAGAGCTGAGGCGGTGGGTGGAGAACAGGTGGCAATGGGGAGGACGATACCAAAGGTGACACGACAGGCAAGGGACCCCACAATAATAACACACCATTCCGGACCCCCCCCCTCTTTCATTAAAGACGGGATGGCAAAGGGGGGTCGGAAAGGCCTGAGCATCGTTGATCTAGGTGCTTCGATCCTGACCTTTGAAGAGTTGCGTGTTTGATTCCGGACCCCCCCCCCCGATTAAAGGCAGAAAGGCAAGGGGGATCCGGAATGAAGCCTCAGCCGCTGATTTAGGCACCCAGATCCTGACCTTTTAAGAGTTGTGCACTCGATTCCAGACCCCCCCCCCCTCCGCTTAAAGGTAGAATGGTGGGGGGCCTCCGGAATCCGCTCCTGACCCTAGATCTGAGTGCTCAGATCCTAGCTGCCCAGATCCATGCCCCCTTTAAGTCCAATGCGCCCAAGTTTCATCGATGGATGGACGGCTGAGATGACTTCGGCGCTTTCACTATGAAAATCCTGAAAGGCCCCACCTATGGCTCAGATCTTGTGTCGTGTGTCCTTCAGATGGACGGTCCCGATTCTTTCGAGATTTCTAGCACCGGGGGTTCACGATGCAACGCTTCTCAAAATCTCGATTGACCAAACCGCGAAAGCACGGATGTACGCCCTGTGTCCTTTAGAGGAACGATCGAGATGGCATTTGATGTTAGAAGAGGGATGCCTCCATTATCAGGCTCGCTTGATGTGACCGGGTGTCAGGACCATGGGCTTAGATTCAAAGGAGCTTATCGGCGCTTCGAGGTTCGGGGTTTCGAGATGTAAAATGACGAGGAGCTCTTACCCCTCGAATCCCCGAATGCTGACATGACATGATCGCGCACCACGTGTCCTTTTGGATGGACAGTCGAGATCCTTCATGAATGTATATAGACGCTACCTATCGTGCTAATCCTGGCGCAACTCCACTAACCGTGATTTCTTGTCGACCGTCGATCTGCTTTTATAGATGAATCCGGTCCATTGACAACGTAATTTCGCCCGCTCACTTGATTTTCATCCTGAAATGGGGCTTTACGTGCTACGCTTGGGCATTCTTCGTGCAACCTGCATACCTGGATGCTTTTAGGCCCAAGACAAGAAATGTCGCTAACATTAGGCTCCATGGGGGATATAGTCGTCCCTGTGATGCTCTAAGAACTCATTCTGCAGCTTCAGTGCCTTGCTATTGGGCTATGGAGTCAGGCTCAAAACATCCTGTTGCTGAAAATACAGGACGAAAAATAAAAGCAACAAAATAAAGATACATGCTCAAAGGAGCTTATTTATATACAATCCTAAACTAATAAAACACTTTACATGGGGCTAGGTGAAAGTAGATTTCCACCATAGCCATTCAAGCAGCTTCTTGGATAGAAGCTCCTTCCTTCTGTCAATGATCATCAGCAGATGGTGTAACCGTGACAGTAGAATGGTTACACTCTTCAAATCCTCCTTACAGGCTAGAGTTGAGATGAAATAGGGCGGCTCCAAGGCATAGGGGAAATGCCACTCCATGTACTCACTGACGGGATCATAGAATGAGTGGCGAATTTCAGAAAATTGGCGACAAACAGCCGCCTGTGCTACACAGTTGTCCACATGTGGTTGAATATCTCTGATAAGCATAGGTAGGAGGAAAACTGACGCAGGCTCACTGATCTCGGGTGGTGGCTGCTCGCTGACTGGATCTAGATAGAACATGAAATGCGCACTCAGTCGTTCCTCTGGTTCCTCCTCCTCTTTTCCATGCACTCCCCCATCTTGTAAAACGGGAACGGTCTCCCGATCCTTACTTTCAATCCCAAATGTAAATACATCATGGGAAATCTCGTGAAGGAAGAAAGAACAATCCTCTTCCACAATGGCTTCTTCGTTTAATTCTGAAACAGCAAGCTCATCGGGGGCAGATGCTAATGCATCCAAGAAATCTTCAATAATCTCTTCAAAAGAGCTACTTAGATCATCTGCCTCGAAGACTGGAAAATCCTCTTCGCTGTCTTCAGATTCTAATTTTGCACACTGGGGAGTGGGGAATATCGCCTGCTCCACTAGTTCACTCATGTCATCTTCTTCCTCCCAGGCTAGAAAATCCTCTGCACAGTCTTCATATTTCAACCCTTCTATTTGGGCAGAGAGATATTTCACCTGCTCCATCAGCTCACTCAGGGAATCCTCTTCCCCCATGGGATATTCATCACTTTCATAACCCACCTCTGATGCAGACGAATGTGGAGGAGAAAGGAATGATTTTTGATCCAGGTCGTCAGAATCATCCTCACAGCCTATGTCCGAAACAACTTTATCTTGTATATAGTTGTGGTATCCCTCACAACAGTTATGACAAATTAACTCAGAGGGATAAAGCTCCTAACAATAGGCAGTGAAGGCTGCATGGAAATCACTGAGTGAAGAAATGCTAGCAAGGGGTAAAGAATGATACCATTTACGAGCATCTCCTGCTAACGAGAACATGAAAATTTTCAGTAATACATCCTCATGATGTATTTCCCACTGACGCATGAGTTCATCAAACTCACTGAGGTGCTGAGCAGGGTTTTCCTCTTCATATTTTCCAAATATGGGCAAATAATCGCCCCATTCATTTAGAGAGGGGACAACATTAGGAAAACCAGGAATAGCAGAAAAATTAAAAGGAGCAAACCTGCGAGCAAGGATTTTCTCCATATCAAACCAGTGGAGTCGCCAATCGATCCTTGAATCAAGGAATCGCCAGGTGAAAGATGCGCAGCTTCGAATGTGTCTGGTCCTTGTTCACCATCAAAGGCCAGATCCTAATGTTTTTGTTACCCTAGGAAGCTTCTCAGGCTGAGAAAGCAGCTGCTGAAACCTTCTCGAGAAAGCTCCTTAGGGTCAGCTTTCAGGTGTGCTAACAGTAGCCACAGCTGAAACAGTGATGTGGAAACCTTGGAGTCGCCACAGTGGAGTCGCCAGGTGCACAGTAGCAATCTTGAAGGGATCTGATGTCTGATGCACCTTCAGAATCAGAGGCTCAATGTCGTTATGCCCAGGGAAAATCTTCAACTTCGTCCCCGACAATGGCGCCAGAAATGTTAGCGTTGGAAGTCACCCCTGGATTGCAGCAGGAGCAGAGCCCGATGCCCAACAGTTAATGTCACGATTTTTTTAATGGGGTGATCAAATGGAAGTTAACTCAAAACGATGTGGTTCTAACTCCGAAACTAGGCCAGGCATGCACGGGAAAGCGAGGTCTTAGAGAACTTCAGACAGTGAGTTTTAGTAAGGGTGAGTAGGGGGAAGACTTGTATCAGAAAGATGCAAGGGTCTGTCGTAAACATCAGGTCTCTAACAGACTGTAGAGAAAAAAATCTAAATGCAAGATCTTCTTACATTCAAATGCACAAAACTGGAGAATACAACAATGCAATAATAAATCCTTTATCATAACATAATTGCAATCATTCGCACGAATCAGTCAATCACGAACTCTCTCAGTATGAGATGAAAACCAGATGGAGTGAGAAGACTGTCTGTCATTAAACAAGAAATCTTACATACCAATACATAACCAGAGAACTAGAGTCTGTTAAAACTTTACAATCAGGAGCTTCGCTCTACCATCGATGCTTACAAAAATGGAAAAAATGCCTACATATACTCAAAAACAACAACAACAGCAAAAAACGAGACGCTACATTAAAAACATTGCGTCTTCATGTCTTCTGATAGTCTGTGCATGCAGACTCTGGCCGATCATGCACCCAAGATAGACGCTATCAGATTTCGGACTATCCTGCTGCAGATGATTCAACCAGCTTTAGTCCTTTGCTGAACTTTCTTTTTATGGCGGAGATGATGCTTAACCACCAACAACAACCACAATAACTGCTTTCTTGGGACTGGGGACAGCCTCTGTCAACTCTGCCTTCTGGGACGTGGAGGTCTCCTAATGGTGCCACCTGGATCAGCCGAACGGTCTCTCTTTGGACACTACTTCGCTGGACTGCTGCGAGGGATCCCTATGACGGATGTGGACGAGGGTGTGACAGGGGTTAAAGGCGTGAACACTGTGGAGGTGATGGAGAAGAAATGGGAGCTGTGACATCAGCTGAGGAATTCCATGCGGTTTGAATAGGACAGAGGAGGAAGGAGCATGGAGTGCGGGAGTACAGGAGGAGGTGACTGGGAGTGAGAGGGACACATGGCAGGAGATGAGAGGACGACAAGATGAGGTGGTGGGTGGAGAACAGGTGGAAATGGGGAGGACGATACCAAAGGTGACACGACAGGCAAGGGACCCCACAATAATAACACAACATTCCGGACCCCCCCCCCTCTTTCATTAAAGACAGGATGGCAAAGGGGGGCCAGAAAGGCCTGAGCATCGTTGATCTAGGTACTCCGATCCTGACCTTTGAAGAGTTGCGTGTTTGATTCCGGACCCCCCCCCATATTAAAGGCATAAAGGCAAGGGGGGTCCGGAATGAAGCCTCAGCCGCTGATTTAGGTGCCCAGATCCTGACCTTTTAAGAGTTGTGCACTTGATTCCGAACCCCCCCTCCGCTTAAAGGTAGAATGACGGGGGGCCTCCGGAATTCGCTCCTGACCGTAGATCTGAGCGCGCAGATTCTGGCCGCCCAGATCCATGCCCCCTTTAATTCCAATGCGCCCGAGTTTCATCGATGGATGGATGGCTGAGATGACTTTGGCGCTTTCACTATGGAAATCCCAAAAGGCCCCACCTGTGGCTCAGATATTGTGCCGTGTGTCCTTCAGATGGACGGTCTCGATTCTTTCGGGATTTCTGGCACCGAGGGTTCACGATGCAACACTTCTCAAAATCCTGATTGACCAAACTGCGAAAGCACGGATGTACGCCGCGTGTCCTCCAGAGGAACGGTCGAGATGGCATTTGATGTTAGAAGAGGGCTGCCTCCATTATCAGGCTCGCTTAACATGACCGAGTGCTAGGACCATGGGCTTAGCTTCAAAGGCGCTTATCGGTGCTTCGGGGTTTAGGGTTTCGAGATGTAAAATGACGAGGAGCTCTTACCCCTCGAATCCTCGAATGCCGACATGACATGATCGCGCACCACGTGTCCTTTTGGATGGACGGCCGAGATCCTTCATGAATGTATATAGACTCTACCTATCACGCTAATCCCGGCGCAACTTCGCTAACCATGATTTCCCATCGACCGTCGATCTGCTTTTATAGATGAATCCAGGCCGTTGACAACGTAATTTCGCCTGCTCACTTGATTTTTCAGCCTGAAATGGGGCTTTACGTGCTACGCTTGGGCGTTCTTCGTGCAACCTGCAGACCTGGATGCTCTTAGGCCCAAGACAAGAAATGTCGCTAACAGAAGGCTTGATCATCGTATTTATTTTGGGATTTCTCTTTTGCGCTAATCCTTGATTCTTCTTGTGCACAACAAGTCCAAAGTTCTTCAAATGTGAGATACTCCTTTCTTGTGTTCATGCTTGCGGTAAATGCATCCCATGTCTTGGGAAGGTTGTTGAGTACTATATTTATAAGTTCCTTGAAATTATTGCTTCAATAGCTTGTAGTTGATCTCTTAACTGAGAGATTCTCACAAAGTATGATGTTATGCTTTCATCATCATTCATTTCCATGTCACAAAGCTCATTCTTCAGATTCATTACTTGTCCAATGTTTCTGACTGAGAAGAGATTAGTTAAGGAATCGTACATCTTCTTAGATGAGTAAAGATGAGAGATGTAGGGTATCAAGTGATCTTTTACAGAGTCCACTATGATACTCATGGAATTGATGTCATTGTCCTTGAACTTCTCCATAACTGCAACGTTCTGAGGTTCCTTCTCTTTTCCTTCTTCAAACTGTGGTTCCACGATCTTTCCTTTCACGATATCCAATACTTTATTCTTGGCAAGGATGAGGTCAATCCTTATCTTCCATGCTCTGAAGTTAGAAGCCCCTTCTAACTTGTTTTTTGACTTCATAGAGTAAGTCATGACTGCTTTGAATTGGTCAACCTTTGACTTTGACCAAAAGTTCAAACTTGACGTCTTAGCTTGTTGAGGGTACCAGGAGGTGTGTTAGGTTAGGGTGCACTAGGATATCTAGAAATTAGGTCAATCTCTTCACTTAATGTGCCTTAACAAGAGGGTTAAGGTTTCGTTGTTGCAACAAAAACTTGACTGCAACTGCAACTATAACTGAGAAAAATCATCCCAACCTATCTTCCAATGGTTAGACTATCCGAAGATAGTGTGGACCCATAACCTGTTAAAAAAGTAGGTGTGCTCGTTTAACCATAGACAATATAGCAATATTGTCACCCAACCATAGGACGAAGCCACCCCCGAGCACCTTAACCTTGACATAGAATAATTTTGGAAGCAAACCCTAGGCCTAATATCCAATCAATGTAGCGTACCTATCTCCAGAGATAGCGCACAAGGTAGAAATTCCAAACCATAACCAAGAGAAAGTCCAAGCCTAAAACCGAAAAAACAAGTTGCAGTAGTTGGAGCTGCAACTACTCTCCAAACTTGCGCACTTACTAAATTTCTGCAGTGCGCACTAGATTTCTGCAGTTGCGAGCTGTGTGTGTCCAAATGAGCTCTGGCATCCTGTATTTATACTTCTCTTCCTTAGGTGTCTGGTCAACTTCTCTTTCTGGAGACTAAAAACTCAATATTAATTATTTTCTTTAGTCGACTTGTCTTCTAGGGTTATGTTCAATGCTTTAGGGTTTCTTCTTGCTTCCTGAAATATTCTATTCTTGTCAGGGCTACACGTGGAAGTTTAATACCTCTCGCAGCTACCATAATATCAACACTTAGTTGGTGCTCAACTAAGGGGATTAGTGCCTCCAGTAGGTTGGTGCCTACATGAATTTATAAATATAAGTTTTATGGTTTTCTCCCAATTAGGTTTCCATGTTAAACTCTGTGCATTATGATTTGAGTTTATATGTGATTATTGTTTCTCAGCTAATGAATTATTGGTGAATGGTTAAATAAAGTAAAAAGTATATTATACTGATTCACCTCCCCCCCCTTAGTATAAGCATAAATTCAACAATTGGTATTAGAGTAGGTTTCTTTAGAAACGATCTAACTGCTGGAAGGTAGATCTTAGGAGCACACATGGCTAGTCAAGAAAGTTTCTTCACAAACAGGGGTCCATTGTTTGATGGAAAAAACTATGTATTCTAGAGTATAAGGATGTAGAATTATCTAATCTCTCTTGGGTTTGATATTTGGAAATTAGTCGTGAGTGGTTATATAGCCCCAATAACTCCACCAATAGATGTAGTGGTAAGAAGTGTAGTGAACATAATGCAAAAGCCATGAATGTCATTCTATGTGGTCTATCAGAATCTGAGTTTGTCAAGGTGATGCATTGTGGATCGAAAAAATAAATTTGGGACAAACTTCAAAACATCTATGAAGGAAATGACAAGGTGAACAAGACAAAGCCCCAAGCTCATAGAAGACAGTTCAAGAGTTTGAAAATGAAAGACAAAGAAAATGTTGCATCCTATTTCCTTCAAGTGGATGAAATTGTCAACACCATCAAAGGACTTGGTGAGAAGGTTGAAGAACCAATGATTGTGCAAAAGGTGATGATATCTCTCCCCTTAAGATTTGATGCCAAGTTCTCTTCCATTGAACAAATGAAAGATCTAGAAAAACTAACGATGGATGAGTTGCATGGGATTCTCACTGCATATGAGATGAGGACAGAAAAAGAAAAACCAGCATGGAACAAAACAACTTTCAAAGAATCAAAGAAGACAAAAGGACACAAATCCTGTGATTGTTTCAGCCATGAATCATATACATAAGAAACACAATTTGTGAGAAAGCTAAAAAGAGAATATGGAAAATACAAAGGTAAGCTACACTCCATATGTTTTAATTGTGGTAGTGTAGGGAATTTTGTTGCTAAATGTTCATATGCAAAAGGGAAGACAGTGATGATGAGGAAAATAATGTTAAAAAAGAACATAACAATAGAAGCAAACCTTATAGACACAAAAGAGGAAAATATATTAATAAGAAGAGTTTTTACTCTAAAGAGGATAGTATCTCGTTTGAAGAAAGTGATGGATATGTTTCTAATATTAACAAAGAATAATTCCTCTTCATAACCATGGATACAAATTCTACTGATAAATAAAATGAAGACAATAAGAAAGAAAATTCAGAAGAAGAAGAATAAGACATTGATGGGGAAGTGAATATTGAAGAAGAACCTGTTAGTGCCTTAAAAGAAATAGACGGACTCATGGGAAAGAATATAAATTAGAAAGATAAATTGAAGAGATATGAAGAGGAGGATCATGATATTGAAGAAACAAAGAAGACAATTATCATCCTGAAGACTCAACTAGAAGAGGCAGAAATGATAGAAGAAGTGGTAAGAATCCAATTGAAATAAAAAGAAGAAAATTGCAAGCAAGAAGCTAGTTTCTTTAAAAAATGAACTAGAGAAAACAATTGATCAGTTGAATAGAAGCTTGAAGTTTGGAAATAGTATTGAAATATTAGATAATATTCTCAGTTTTCAAAGATCACCATTCATCAAGAAAGATCTTGGCTACAATGAAAAACAAAAGACCCCTGAGAGAGATGCAATCACTAAGGTGACAAAGCCATCAAAAAAAGAAAATGAAAAATCCTAAAATCTATGCCAATATTCTCATAGGCTCCATAAATAGTGAAAGCAGGAATATGAAAGGAAAGGATGACCAACAATAATCTATTTATTCCCAAGAATGAGTTCAGAAGAGATATTCCACCAAGAAAACCGTTCACAAACTAGTACCAAAATCTCTTTCTTGGATATTGTTTTTCTTGCAATAATTTTGGTCATAAAGCAATATATTGTAGAGATTATGCAAAAAGTGATCATATGAGAGATATAAATAGAGGTTCTTATAAAACCTCAAAGAATGATTATATGAGCAACAAAACCAAAATTTCTCATGGGCTTGTTGATAGAAACTGCAATTCATTTGCTCCTCTACTTGATTACGATACTGAACGTTATAAGTGCAATAACTATGGGCACATAGCACGTGATTGTAGAAGCAACATAATAAAGTCTCCTAAATAAAACATGGAATAAGATGTTCTTACCAAGCATAGAGAAGAATACACAAAGGTGTGGAAAATGAAGCAAGAATAACAAAAGAAGGAAGAATGTGGACTTTCACTGTATGCTCAAAATAAAGGGAACCAATGGTACATTGATAGTGGATGTTCAAAACACATGAAAGGGGACCAGACCAAGTTTCTCACTTTGAAGGAAGAAAAATGAGGCAGTGTTACTTTTGGAGATAATGCTTCTACAAGGATAGATGGAAAATGTATTGTTAGTCTGGATAATGGAAAAACAAATACACAAAATGTCTTGTATGTTGAAGGGTTAAAACATAATATTCTAAGTTTCAGTCAAATGTGTGATCAAGTTTACAACCTCACATTTCATTCTAAAGGGTGTGAGATAAGGAAATAAACTTTAGGAAGATTAGTGGAAAATGCAAATAGAACCTCGAGCGATGTATACATACTTAATGAAGTCAAAGAAGAAAAATGTTGTATGCAACAGAAGTTGGGAGTGATATCCCTCTCATCTCTTCAGTAAAGGGGAGCACAATCTCAGGATGGGCAACCCTTTGCCATTGATGTCAAAGGGGGAGAAGTTGAAGATAGAGGAAGATTTGCAGACACAAGGAAAGTTGCAGACAAGTGGAGTATCATAATTGATAAAGAGTTGCCATCAATGACAAAGGAGGAGATTGTTGGAGATATTGTTGTCATTGATGTCAAATATGGGGGGACACTATGGATGTCCTAAATAAATATTGCAAGATGGAGATTGTTGGAAATATTGTTTTTGGATTTTTGATGCTCAGTTTGGATACCCTATCTTTGAAGACATGTTTACCCTAAATACCTAGTTTAAATGAGAGCATAGGTTATATGGTTGGAAATATTATTCTGATACCTTTCCACCAGTATATGGCACTCCCTCTAACTCACTATGAATGAGGAGATATAATTTTTTCTATCAGACAAACCAGCTAGAAAATTCAGGTCGGCTCAAGCAATCTTTACAGCTTGGCCCTAAAAGTGAAGAAATAAATACTATAAATACATGATAGATGTGCGCAATTGTAGAGAATCCAAGATCAAGTCTGAGGTGCACATAAGAGAACTGAGGTGCACTAAAGGAGTTGGGGTGTATTTTTGGGATCTAAAGGTGTGACAGAGAAGTCTAAGAGGTTTTCTTGTTATTAAGGTGTGTTATGAAGGACTGAAGGTATGTGATGTTGCAAAGTGCATTGTTTTGAGGTTGTATTCCGGGATTATATTATGGGAATGTTGCTATGAGGATCCCTAGGGAATGAAGGCTAAATGTGACTAGGGTTTGAAGTTATGTCTGAAGTATGAAACATGCAGGTGAAATTCATAATTACTCTATGTATGAAGATCTTGGATTGGTGTCTATACAGGTCTTATTGAGTTGGTGCTCAATTGAGGATATTAGTGTCTTCAGTAGGTTGGTGCCTACACAATATCTTGTTGAGTTAGTGCTTAGCTGAAGAGATTGGTGTCTCTAGTAGGTTGGTGCCTATAGGTGTTTCTGAGTTGGTGCTTAGATGACAAGATTTGTGTCTCCGGTAGTTTGGTGCATGTAAATGTTGTAATAATAGGTTGGTGCCTATATGAATTTATAAATATAA
This sequence comes from Picea engelmannii, assembly GCA_009831015.1. NCBI lineage: Eukaryota > Viridiplantae > Streptophyta > Pinopsida > Pinales > Pinaceae > Picea > Picea engelmannii. The sequence goes on along the minus strand of ML788548.1, from coordinate 1,685,296 downwards.
GTTTTATGGTTTTCTCTCTATTGGGTTTCCATGTTAAACTCTGTGCATTGTGATTTCAGTGTATATGTGATTATTGTTTCTCAACTAATGAATGGTTGATGAATGGATAAATAAATTAAAAGGTATCTTATGCTAATTCAACCCCCCCTCTCAATATAAACATAAGTTCAACACCTTTGGCAGTTTAACCCTTCTTGCTATGGAGGCATAAACACTTCTTTAGCCTAACACTTTAAGGCTTGTTTACTTGCCTTCAATTTAGTTTCCCATATGAAGTTAGGAGAACCTAAACCCAAGAGTCTCCATGCCTCCTCTACTAGAGATAACTTCCTCATTCTATAGCTAAAGGGGATTGAATTTAAAAGGGATCGGCTAGAAATTTTTTGGGGGTTCAAAGGACAACACAATGGGCTTGTGATCAGAGATGGTGGAAGGGATTCTTTTCGAAGAGATTAGGTGGTCAAAAAGAAAGAAATTAGTATGAAAAAAAAATCTATACATGCAGGCTACAACATGACCTAGACTAGACCTCTTATTGCTCCAAGTATATTTTCCTTTAGATGGTTTAACATCTATCATATCCCAATCAAAAATTAAATCTTCCATTTTTTCTCATAGAGGATCATGCACATCACTGCCTCCCATTTTCTTTGAACTCAACAGTATTATGTTGAAGCTCCTAACCACAATGCAAGAGTTTAAAGCTAGATTCTCACGAATGGCTTGCAATGAATCCCAACATCCTACCTTTTTAAGATACCTAACAGGGATGTAGACATTTATGAGAGTAAAGTGCATACCTAAGTCCATGTGTTAGAAGCGGGTTAAAATCTAGTGTTGCGAACAAAAGGATGCCTCTATCCCAATTTTTGAAGTATCCCACAATGTCGATATTCCTCCTGATGCACCTCTTGAACTTATTGATATACCTTCACTATTTTTTCAAATGTTTTTCCCATTTGGAGTATTTTTTATTCCTCCATCTTGATATTTTGAATGAGAGTTATAGAAGGTTTCTTTGTTATGATAAGATCTCCATGAGAATATACCTTCCTTTTACTCCCAAAACCTTTGCAATCCCAATAGAGCACTATCATAACTAAGGGTTGGGGGATGGGTTGCCTCCTAATGGGTCTGAAGACATGTAAGCCTCTTGTCTCTTATTTCTTTTCCTAGCATGACCAAGGGATATTTCGATATATTATTGGAGTCCTATTGTCATTTTTGTGATTTGTTGATTCTTCCCTCCTATCTGTTCGAATTCTTCCCTGTTATTTTTGTGTTTTTATTCCTCTTGAATTTCTCCTTGTTCAATACTTGTGCTTTTCTTCTTGTGAATATTTTCCCTTGATGTGTAGAGCACTTCTCTGTAGTGGATTCTGGCTCCTCTTGTCTCTCATCAACTGTGTTTTCCTCCTCTATATCAAGGATTTTGTTTACCTGCTCTGGAAATTAATAGTTTTGAAGGGTAGGAATTGGATCCAAAATTTGTTGCCTTTTAGAGTACATCTCCATTTCATGCTCTATTGAACCAATTGCTAATGCTTCATATCGATTTGAAGTGACGACCCAAGGTTTTGAAGACTTTTCTTTGTTCACTGGTGGGTTCACTTTCGAGGGATTCACTAATGGTTGTTTTTCTGAGTAGGTTCCCCAAATTGTTTAGAGGTGGACGGTGTCAAACTTTTTTTGTTTCCTTTGTTGGAAGATGCTTTTTTTCTTAACTACTTTCCATTCTTCACTCTCTCAAAATTGTCTGGATGAATTCCTTGAGGTTTTCTTTGTGCAGTTTTTTGAAAGTGCTCGTATTTGTGGAAATTTTTTAACTTGAAAGTTAGTTGTTCATGGTCGAGTTGTTGGAGGTGAGACCAACCATCTAGGGTTAAACAAATGGATTTTGGCAAAAAAAATTCTATATCCACTTTCACACATATTCTGACACATGCATACATAGACGACTTATCTATATGCATAGACGACTTATCTATATACTTTCCCAGAGAATCTCATATGCATTTGAGGAAATCATCCACCAACAATGAAGAGGCAAGTGAGGAAGACGAACCCAGACTGGGATAGTTGAAAGGATATCCACTTCGAGATCAAATTATAACGGCCAATGATTAAGAAACATACCTCTAAACCAAAGAAATAGGGACCACCTCTAAAGATCAAATCTTCGTCTTCCTTAAATTCGAATAAAAATGCATAAAAACCCTGTCCATAGAAGAAATGATTGAGCGTGCCTTTGATCAGAGGTTTCCAATTTATGAAAAGCCATGATTCTATTTGATGAAGAGAGGGACATAGGCCAATGGATTGGCCAACCAACCCCTTTTCAGCAAAAGCGAGGGCTTTGCAACAAACCGAAACACAAGGGAGGAGGACTTCGGGGATCTAATCGAACTTCTTCACAATCAACGATCTTTCCTGGAGGTTCAACCAAAAGTTTGAAGGTAGTGACGTCAAAATCAAAGTTAGGAGGAGGAATAGAGCTTCCCCTTGACATGGATACAGGCCTAGCGGCTCGAGAGGGCATGAGAAAGAGATCGACGTACGGTTAGGGTTTAGCAAAGAAGGCAAAGCGAGAAAAATATTAGTATTATGTGGTGTTAATGGTTTGTCTTCAAGGGCATTTTCTTTGAAACACAATAAGTAGTCAATGCCATCTTATTGCATCGAGAGAATTGAACAAACCTTGTTGCGATCATAAATTGGTGTATTAATAATACATTTGAGGGAATATGAAACATTTTCACATCCTCTCTCTATTTATATCTAGAATACATTAGTGTACAAATTTGAGTGGGAATATGAAACATTTTCACATCCTCTCTATTTATATCTAGAATACATTAGTGTACAAATTTGAGAAAATGAAGAGACGAAGAAAGAACATGTTGATCCATTATGATTATGATTCTTATGAATAATGATTCATTGAGATATCATCCACATCAAGGCCTACAATTCTCTAGGACGAAGCACCAAGGTAGCACAACCAAAATTATAGAGAATGTGATTGCATCACAATGCAGGGTAATACAACTGGGATATGAATGCATCAAGACACAATGTGACATTGCCACTCTAATGTGAGGCCAATGTTGAGTGATCATACTTAGACAACAAACCATGGAATGAACTCTCATGAATACGACTCCTTTAGTCATGGGCTTAGTTAATTTCTAACTGTTTTTTGGATCAACGGTTTTCACATTTGCCTGAACCAAATTTGGTTGGTGGAAAGTCTATAGTGGTCCTCTATGAGAATCAAATTCCATTGCAATTTCAAAGAATCTTAAGTATCTCGCTAAGGTGAACCATATCCAAATTCAATATCACTTTTTCAAAGTAGTGAAATCAAGGCACGTTTTCTTCAAGTACTCTAAAATTGATTAGATGGTATAAATTGCTAACAAAGGGTGTGATGTCCACAAACAAAATCCATATCGAGTTGAATTGGGGAATTTTGGCCAAAGGATATACATAGTCAAAATTGAAACTTGAAAACATAGTGAATCATTATGTAGAAAATTATTGGTGATGTCTAATCACCAAGTTCCCATATCAACACCATCATAATCTCCACCTACTAACTTGATAATAGGTGCATAACAACGTCTAAAAAGTGGTCAATGGTTAAAGGTCGGCAATGATAGATAATTGCCGTGGACTTCTATAAATAGAAGTGTAGAGACAGATTCCCATGGGATTTCAAAGGATGGATTGTTTGGAGTATAAGTGTTGTAATTAGTAATAATACTTCTTATGATGTGAATGTTGTGATATTGTAATTATCTCTGTTGATTATGTACTTGATGTTATAATATAAATGTTGCTTGTTAATTGGGTATAGTTTGTATGATTGTGAGGAATGATTGTTATCCTTCCTACCCGGGTTCAATTTCCTTAAAAACAACATGAATAAATATATTGTTGTAATGGCTTCGAGCCTATATGTATTGAAAAGTTTCCTTTAATTCAATTGAAAATTAAGAAAACTGCTTTCTTTCTGGAAAAAAAATAATAAAATAATACAAATATTGCTTAATTGTATTTTAAAAGATATGTATCATTGGATGTTTGAATGACCTTGATGTCCCGTTGAATGTGTCTAATGATATATTGTTAAAAACTCAGTTATTAATTGGTTAGCTTATTAATAGTTTCTTTAATTCCATTGTGCAATAATAAGAGTTCAAGAAGTGAACTGCTTTCAAACTTGATTGTCAGCTCAACAATTAATACAAGAGCTATTCTTTCATCTTACACAATGTTGGTGTACCAAAACAAGAGCCAAGAATAAGGCTTATTGGGGACGATGGCACTATGATTTGTTGGAGACTTTTGAGTGAGCAATAACGTAGCAAATTTGCAAAGGTATGTGTATTGGCTGCATATGCAATCCAATGTGGAGAAATGTGTGGTGATTGTGCGTTATGCAATTTTTAAAACTAACAAATTGGAAGTTGAGATTGTATACTCCGCTTCATGTTACTTCAAGGCCTTGGTGAAGTATTTCTGTGGATTTTCTATGAGATTTGCCAAGGAATAGTTGAGGAAATGATTTGATGGACATTGTTGATAAGATTGAATAAGATAAAAATAATTATTCCTAGTTAGAAGACTGTAACTTGCAACGAGCAACACAAATCTTGAGTTGCAACACAACTCTTGTTTACTCATGTATAGGTACATTTTGCGCTGTCTACTTCTATTCGTTTTGATAGAGATAATAGATTTCGAAGAAGTTTTTGAACTACTATATGGAGTTGACAGATACAAAGTTGAAGAGAAGTACAGCGTTCCAGATGCAAACAGATGAATAGGACAAGGTCATAAACTGGAGATTGGTGCAAATATTGCCTACTTAAAATCACAAGCATTCATACAGTCAGAAGTGATTTCATCCAGCGATTCATGGCTTAACTCAAATGTTTCCATTGGAGACTTGCTTAGGATTTGTTTCACAAACCCCCATTGATTTGGCTTTTCAAGCACCAAAAAGAAACAACCAAGAGAAAGAAGAGTGATTGAAAATTTTGAAATCAGTGGAGAATATATGAATAATCCACAGACAGGAACAAAGGGCATTGTAAGAGTCCCAAACAAAGTACAAAGAAAGGCATGATAAACACAAGATAACATGTACTTTCCAATTCAAACATACAATGTTGTTGCATGTCAAAGGAAAGGTATAGAGGTCCACATATGAAAATGAAGTCAACCATCAATTGGGTTTAGCCCAAGCAGTTTAGATGAGGAGTGTTATCCTCCCCACCTAGAATCAGTTCCCACAAGTACATGTTGACCTCATAATGATTATATTGTTGTATTGTCCATGAGCCCTGAAGAATCCGGTTTACCCTTGGTACCATCCTCGAGGGAAAATGCCCATGCTGGATATGTATTTCACAGAAAAAAAAAATGAAGTCAACCAAATATGGACCATTCAAGATATTTGGAGAAAATCAAAGAAAATGCCTTCTTCTTAAAATTGTGTCCAGAGATGGTCATATATTCTGTAATGAATATGAATCAATTGAAGTTGTTGATACCATCCTTGTTAAATGAAGAGTCTAATAAGAAGATGTCGATTCCTACAATAGAGAACTTATTACTAGACCAGTTGGAAATGTTGCAGCAGGCTCAGCAGTTGTCAAGGTGATATTGAGTTGTTCTTAATTAGAAATAAAGAAGAATAAGCCCAATCAAAAAAATAATAGACGTCACAACAAACCTAGCAAAATTTCCCTCAGATGAAAGCTGATTGGGAGCATCGACTTAAAACGGGAAAGGTTTGATTTCAGTCAAATGAGAAAGTCTGATATTGCAAGATCACAAAAGCTTGCAACAATAGAGGAATCTACAAAAAGAAAGTTACAGGGTTGAGAGGACCGACAACCCCCCTTGCGGGATCATAACAATGTTGTGGGAAAAAAATTGTGAGGCATAATGTCGTGGAGAGGTGCAGGACTACAGCACAAAATTGTAGATTAGTTCTGAAATCATAAACACAAGATTACGAGGCTGTGAACAATAAAAAGTTGTGGGAATGGTTTAAACCTCGCACTACAAAGTTGCAAAGTTAAGTGAGACTGCAATCTAAGGTTGCGGGAGAGTGGGCCTGCACTCATGTTGTAGAGGAGAAGATCATGCTGCAGGAATTAGGGGACCTCCAGCTAAACATGAAAGGGCAAAGGAGCCATATGGAAACATAGATTTTGCAGCAAAATGAAGGCTCCATAACCAAACTATAGAATATGAAAAAAATACTTGCGATATAATGCTGACAAAGGAAGTAGAATGGCAAAGGTGCTTGGCTTTCCGACTTCAGTGTCTATGGAGATTCCAGTTCAAAAGAAAAAATTATGGTATGTATATGTTGAAAGGTGGACAGGTGTAAAGCTGTGGTCTTCTGTGATGCCAGATTTTCTTTGAAATAGAAGTTAAAAATTCTTTTTATAGCTTTCAAACTTCGACTAGGTGTAAGGTGTTGTGTTTTATTCTCCATATATTGTCTTGAGTTTAATCCTATAGACGAAGAAAAATAAATTATTACGCACGAAGAAACTCATTTCCATAACACCTTGCAAGATACTGTAAGTGACAAGCTTAAAACACTTGTAACAGCTAAGGTGAGTGGCAGACACATAAAAGGTCAAATTAACCGATTCATTGCATTCATAATCTTGTAGAATCTTTGTCTGTGTGGTTTTTCCCATAAGATATTTCCATCATTGATGGGTGATTTACCTACTGATAGCAATTTTTATTCCCTGCAGGTTCCCTTGGATTTTGACATGCTGAACAAGTTTGTTACCTATAAAAAAAAACCTTGCAGAAGTTCATTTGATATTTCAAGGTAGAGGATGTGTCTCGGAACAACACATACTGAGAAAAGTTACTTTACTTGCATCAGAACAAATAATAATATAAACTATATGACCACCTAGAATAGGGCTAACCATAGCTGTATGGATAGATATTGATTCTACTTACACTTTCTTACTAACCATGAAACTGAAGCTTCACAACCTAGAATAGACAACAGGACAATGTTAAAGCATAATTTCATAAAAACCTTCATAAATACAGAGCCATTCACAAGAATTTGACATTTGTCCACAGAAAATGAGGTTCTAATTTCTCAGACGTACGAGACCAGCAATTGGAAGAACTAGAGATACTGTTGCTGTCAATGCCTGTTCATAATACATATGATGTTTGTGTCAATCACTGACGCTGTTCTTCATTTTCCAATCTCCCCTTGATAAATTAGGTTTAGAAGAGACAGGTGTTATCTAAATATTTGATTTTCACATCATAGCATAGGTGCATAATGAGATTTTCAACCTCTGTCGATTCAAATGAATGATAAATTAATGGTCTCTGTCATGTATAATCCATGATTGAATAAACTGCACAACATACAGCAGTATCCTCGATAGAGAAGCAATTCTGATTCTTCAACAGGTCATTCCACTGCCTTATCTGTTGAATCCTCACCAAAAGAGGCAAAGAGATCGCAGGAATCTCTGAGTCATGCATACAATCCAAAATGTGCAATTGTATGAGTATGCTTTTCCAGTCCAAAACAGGTTATCCAGACTTTAAAATGGAACTTCATACCTTAGGTCATATGCAAAGGTGTTTCTGACGTTGGTGATGACACTATAATTACTGAATTTTCTCTAGCTTCAATCAGCATTGACACCACCTCTCGCATTGTTGGCCTTTCAAAAGGTGATGCACTTGTACAGAAAAATGCAATTTTTAGAACTAATTCCATTTCATCAAGCACCTTCTGGCTTATATCCATACGTTCATCAAATATGATAGAAGTTGCTGCTGGTGTCTGAAACAGCCTCCTCGCATAAGTAACAAGATCTCCTCCTTGATCAAGGGGTTGGATGGGCTGTTTTCCAGTAACTAGCTCCAACAAAATAACTCCAAAACTATAAATGTCACCTTTTTCTGTAACTTTCATTGAATAAGCATATTCTGAAATCAAGAAAAATAGTAATCTAGTAAGAACTCAAACATTGTAACAGTAATGATACATCAGATAACATTATTTGTAGGACAAGTTGCAGCTGAAAACCAGTTTTTTTATTTATATGCACTTTCTGGTGGATCTGATTCATGCTTATCCAAACTATTAACTAGATTTTTGCTGAGGTTAATAGACCAATTCAAAAGACTCAAACTGTACTTCCAAAAAAGACAAACAACATGGCAACCTGCAAGACCAGGAAAAAATAACAATAATACAAATACCTGTGTGTTGAGCAGAAACGTAGGATACAAGATGAAAATTGAGTGCACTTGAAATTTATCTCTAACTTGAACAAATTTGCATTAAAGATTCATATTCATCTCTCTGGTGTCTATAAAGTTAACACTTCCCAACGCTTCTTAAAAACAAATGCCAAGGAACATTTTTGGGATGTCTCCCATTGGTTTGACTAAATATTGTCATTACTTAATGGTTGGATTATGGTAGGTGGGGATTTACTAGGAAATGATGGCATACTATTTTTATTGGATATGACAAGGATTTTACAATTCAAATATTATGAAGATTCGCATTTAAATTGTTTTAATGTTGGTCCATGTGAATTTATAGTCTATTGAAATTCCTTCTAGTAGTGGGTTCCTTATTTAGCATTGAAATGCCTATAGATTTTCTATGTTTGATATCTCAAACTCCCTCTCTCTCTGTGAAAACTATATATATATATATATATTTGAAATAACACTTCTTATATTCACATAAATATATTTACATCAACAAATAAAAAATGAAGGATATATACAATGGAACTTACATCCTCTTCCACCATGCTACTAAAGCAGAAATAAAGTCTGAGGAAGCATCAGGCTATAACAACTTTCCACCTTTGATAAGAAAAAAGCTTTTAGCCAACAGTTGCATGCATATCTCATCCCTCCAAATATGACAAAAATTTGACAAAGAGCTGAGCTCATTCTCAAAAATATATTTACGATGAATTTTCCAAAGGACAGACAAAACTAAGCTTATTCTCAACAACACATTTACAATGAATTTTCCAAAGGACAAACAAAGAAAAGATCCTCATATAGTGCCAAATCCCACTGAAAGAAGAGAGAAATAAGGACCTAGAGTCACCAAACAAAATTTCATGTCAATGCACTCTTCCCTGAAGAAGAGTCGAATGCTGCATCTGCACATGATCCCAACAAATTTTGGAAAATTGAAAATCCCACAACATACTCTTCATTGTTTCAAAATGATCACAGCTAGGGAAAAGACCATTTGAGAAAGTACATTTCACCAGTCGAGCCTTGGAAGGCAAGACGTGATAGATAACTAGCCACGTAAACACAAGCAACTTATATGACACCTACATCAACCAAATACTATGCAACCTTTGAATTCACCGACCCTCAAAATTAGTAGACACCCATTGTGCATTGAGTGTAGGGCCAAGATCATGGCACTGATGTAGGATGGATACAACTTACGTGAGTCATAATGAACCAGTGTGTGCCTAAAACTCCCCGCCCAATCATGCTATATAGGTCCTAGCATATTACTGTTCATATTGAACACATCTTCTTGTAGGATAAGTTCGACAATCTCCGTGATGATGGGCAGATCCACAAAGAATAGGGAAAATTCATTCACTAAGTTTTGCTAGTCCTTTCAGGACCACACATTCGCATCCCACAAGTTGTGCTAAAGAAATATACCCTTCTTTCTCAATCATGGTGCTTGAAAGCATGGAAGATAAACAATATAGGTGTCCTAAATCCTTTGGATCCAAATAGGATGTCTAGCCAAATCCCACCCTGCATGACTGCTAGCCATCTTACCCCTGACCAACCCTACCACCTTCCTCCAGGAAGACCAAAAATTCCTAAAAATAAAAGTGCATGATATCTAAAACTATTAGGGGGATAAAATGATATCACATAAACCAAAGCCCCCTATATATTTCCAACATGTTGAGTTGTGAACAATCTATGTCTCAACAAAACCTACCACAGAGAAGACCTCTCTAGACAATGAACCACCCACTTGGTTGTAAGAATGCTCACATGAGTCACCACATCAATCAAACTAAGTCCTCCCTCCTTGGGCATGATATAGACATCCCAAGGCACCATTGGAAGGCCTCTCTACCCATCATACTTGGACCACATATACAACCACAGGATCTGCTCCAATTGCTGAAACTACGCCCTGTTGGGAAACCAACACGAGACATAATAGACGTGAGAATCCTAGAGGATCCTTCCCACCATAGTTAATTTCCTGATAAACATGAGGTCCTTATTCTACATGTTATCACCTTGTTGATCCCTAAAGACTTCCATGATAAATTACATTTAAAATCAAGCCATGTCTTCATAGGTTTTCAAATACTCGAGGGTTTTCATGCTTAGCCAAAATCCCTTATCCTTTTGAACCCTTTGAATGTTTGAAATACCTTGACTCTTCCCCGACTCCTAAATTAGGACCTCTTTTTCCTTATTCTTTCCCTAATCCACAAATCGAGCCAAGCTTTTACTTGTTTGAACTTTCCTTCGCCTAATTTCCAAATCGGGCCCTCATTTACCTTGCTCCCTTTCTAATTTCTAAGTTGGGGATGATTGTCAAATTGGTCCCCTTCTCACCTAGTTTGAACATGTTCTTATGTTTTTCTTTCAAATCCTTTCACCTTTGCTTTGGACTTTCACCTTTCCCTTCAAAAAAGGTTCCTTTGAACATTTTTTCCTGACCCCCAATTTCTATATTGAGCCTAATTTCCAAATCAAGCTCTTGATTCACTATTCGAACTTTTCCCTTTTCCCAATCCTTAGATTGGGCCCTAGAACAACTCTTCGAACTTTACCCTTTGCCCAATCCTCAAATCAGGCCTGTTACCCCCCATGCCTAGGGGTAACTAGAGGAGATCATGTCTCATGGACCACAATGAAGACAGTGATTCAGATGATGATGATGATCGGCATGTCTACCCATGACAGCCCAGCAGCCCCCTTAGATGCCTATTTTACTTTGGATCAACAAAGCTCATCAAATCTAATCAGCATAGTCTTTGGGAGATAGTAAGCCAACGTCATCATGAGGTACATTAATCCTTATTCCATATAGGGTGTTGTGCTTAGTATTCTAGGCATATGAATGAGGATCATTGGTTGAAGTTGGATAATGGATCATAAGCTCAAGAAGTTATGTTTTTTTCCTTGTTTCACCTTGGTGGCCAACATTTGTATCCTAGTCCCGTGTTGTCACCCCCCAGGAAAATGGATACTACCGGGGCGTCCTCACAAGGGTAACATTCCATTTCCCTTCCATACTTAACACTTACCATCCTAGAGCCTGTCGCAGTGTACTAAACTTCGGTAATGGGTCATGGTTCATTCTCTCATGAGAAGCGAGGATACAGGCCCAAAAGTTGATTGTAGATGCTAGTAAAAAATAATAAAGAAAGAATGATGCTCTCAAAAGGAATAAAGAGATAATAGAAAGGACTCTCAAAAGCCAGTCCATACTTGAGCTCTACCTTTTCCGCGTTCTCCCCAGTCCCAAAGCAATGATGCTAAATCTTAAAACCTTATAAAGGGGACTTGCAAATAAATAAAAGGACAACAAAAAGGCAGATTAAGGGGCTGGAAAAACACAATGCTTAGAAAGTCGTAACTCAAGAGAAAGTGCACCCTTCACAAAGGCGTACATAGAAATGGACCAAATGACTCCATAAGCCATGAAGTAATCCCAACACATTTCATTATCACACTTACTTTTGAAGGTTTTTTTCTTTCTTGCTTTCCCCTGGGACATATCCCTCTACTTGGGTCTTTCTTTCCTGTTTTGGTTGGCACACCTAATAGGGTCTAAGGATGGTCCTCCCATATTCAAAATTGAAAACTTACATAAAGTCTTAAGCTAATGTGAAAATTTAAGGGGATACTTGATGTGAACTGTTTATGTGGCTTGTATCTTAAGTAACAACTTACTTTGTATGATTTAAGGGATTTTATACCTTGTGAACATTGTCTTTACTTGATTCCATGCTTTGATTTGATTTGGATGAAACTGAGATGGTTCTTTGTAGGACGTCCCATGCTTTCACCAAGGACGTTGTGCCTTTGTTGCAGAATATGACACATGTGATGAAGAGCGTTGAGTCATTGGATGGATCGACACACTCAAATACAGGCTCTCACATCTTCTAAACCTTGGAAAACGGATAGATGGGATTGTATTTGCTAGATATGGTCATGGTGGCACACAGATGGGCAAGAAGCCCACACTCTGGGCACTGTACCCCAGAGATTATTATGCATTGGATGGAGGATGTTGCACTGGTGGATGGTTGGATTCAATGCAAAGATTGTTGAAATAATGTAACTGCGAAGAGCATTCTTATTATTTTGTTATTGGATTAAATCCCCATTGTGGATTAATCATGTTATTATTATTATTGGATTAAATCCCCATTGAGGATTAATCATGTCATTATTAATATTTTTATTATTAGATTAATCCCCATTGAGGATTAATCAAGTCGGTAATTGTATAAGGACCAAATCCCCTTTTGCGGATTGGTCATCGGACAATTACAATGTGCAGAATAAGAAGTCGGCCCCAGCAGTTATATTGAAAGGGCCAGATTTAATTAAAGGTGGATTTACCCACCCAGTGTGAGAGGTCGGCCCAGCCAGATGGTGACTCTTCACACGTGCCAGAATGATATAAATAAGAGGTTAGCGCCTCACTTCTATCACACACTTCACTTGCTCATGTTCTTATGAGGCAAGGTGATATTTCAAGTTGGTGAAAGAAGAAGAAGGGTGGCGCATCTCTTGGAGGAGGATTTTCTGTATTGGTTGAGTTATCTCTTGAACTTT
>ML788548.1:1655697-1667317 GCA_009831015.1 Picea engelmannii | reverse complement strand
ATTAAAGGTGGATTTACCCACCCAGTGTGAGAGGTCGGCCCAGCCAGATGGTGACTCTTCACACGTGCCAGAATGATATAAATAAGAGGCTAGCGCCTCACTTCTATCACACACTTCACTTGCTCATGTTCTTATGAGGCAAGGTGATAATTCAAGTTGGTGAAAGAAGAAGAAGGGTGGCGCATCTCTTGGAGGAGGATTTTCTGTATTGGTTGAGTTATCTCTTGAACTTTTGATAAGCTATTTATGATAAGGAAGTTTTGCTGGGTTTTCTTCCCCTAGAGGGTTTCCCAGGATAAATGTTGTGTCTATTGTGGATGTGTATTTCTCAGTGATCTTGTTCTTATTATGCTCTTATCTTATGAAATGCAAAGAACTATAATATCAGCATAAAACATTAACAAAGATGAGATACACCCTTCTCCACTTTGGATGCTATCCTCCTCACCTTGGACGTTGGCCCTTTTTGATGATGATGTCACACACTAGGGTTTGATGATGTTGGGGCTTTCTACCACTTGGACACCACATGATGACTTGAGATGTGATGGGGAACTTGACCATGGTCTTCCAACTCAATTGCGCTGCTTGATAATGACATGTGGCCTTTGAAGGCTCCCTTCACCTTCTTGAGGGCTTGATGTCATCACACGTGTGACCCCATGTTGTATTATTTTCATGTTTTATCATTGTAGAGGCTATTTTGAGGGTTTCCCCCACTTTTAGCATGGATCATTGTTGTTTTACTCAATCATGTGGACAAATAAGAACTAGGGTTATCTTATAAATAAGGCTAGTGCTCAACTTCATTTTTCATGATCACATCTCCTCACACAAGTGAGAAAGCTTCTCTAGAAAAGTTTGCTCTACCTTTCTTTTGTCTCTTGGAGTCTATGCACACCTCTTGGAGTGAATTTGGATGGATGTTTTCTCTTGTTGATGGTGATTCTTCATGGATTAGGGTTTCCTCATGCTAGTGCACCTTGTTTGTAAGTGTTTACATTGATTGCATGTGGTATTTCTTGGTTTATCTTGGTAATTTTCTCTATTAGAGTGGTAATTTTGCATGTTATCTTGATATTTCTGAAGTTATAAACCCTAAGTGGAAGGATTAAGAGTGGTTATCCCCTTTCCTTGTTGTTTTCACCTTAACTTGTTGAAGCAATTAAGATTTTCTCTAAGGGTTAGGAGTGGCTATCTCCTTAGGGTTTATCTTAGCTAGGATTTGATTCTAGGCGTTAGGAGTGGCTATCTCCATAGGTTCAAGACCTAGTTCAATTCAACTTCTTTAGCTAGACGCATTACAGGAAGTGGGACGACACCTAGGCTTTATGAATGGATAAACCTTAGTAGTCTTCCTTTGAGGTTTGATTTGGTTCTATAAGGGGATAGCTCTAAGTCTCAAACCTTCACCTTCTCTCTTGCTTGGCCTCCTTCAATGCATTGTCTTGACTTCTTTTTCCCTAGGAAAGTAAACAGCACTAGTCTAGTTGATTACAAGAGATGGTTGAAACCCTTGTTAGATTTAAACTCTCTCTCTCTCTCTCAAAACACTTTCTTAAATTGAAACTATGACACAATTTGCAAGCTAATTATACTCTAACGTTTTGTAAAATCATTGGTTTACTTGCTGCTGTCCTAAATTGTTTGCTACAGCCATCAGGGTTGCATATTTTTACTGCAATTTTACTTAATATTGTGGCAAAACTTGCCCAGAAAATTGTTTTAGCAATTGGATATTATTTCAGTTGTTTCAAGCTAAATTTATAGAGTCAATTACCAATTTTCTGGGTTGTATTTCTTGTTGTTGTTATAAATATTTCATTGCTGATATAAATTGGTTGACTGCTACAAATTTACAACAACAATATGTTTTACTTGTTATCTAGTGCCTAAAGGTGATTATTATGCTATATAACTTGGTAATTGATGATTTTATGCATTGAAGAGTTTGTTGTCTCATACAGGTTGCCTAATTACCTTGTTCAAACCAATTTGTCCCTTCACCTTTCCTAGACCTAGCTTGACCATCTAAGTGACCAAGATAGGGGGCTATAGGCTTGGGTAATATTTCTATTTGATCGTTTGAAGTCACTAGGGAAGCCTCCCTTGTGTTGGACTTCTTTCCTTCACTAAAATGAGGGAAGTATCTGCTTAGGTGACAGTGGTACATATTTCCAATTGTTACACAAGATCGGTATCTTGTGGAGGCTTTGCACAAATACAAATCCTATGATAACATTTTGGCACTGTTGTCGGGGAGGATTGAGTCATCCTTCCTACAACCTCTCTTTGGTAAGCTTATCCCAAATCCTATTCTTACAAGCTTACCTAGTGACTCCACTGTGAAATATCCCTGATCCAATGGATTTGGATAGACTATATTAAAATTGTTGTCTCGGCTCTCGGGTCTGATACTCTAGGGGTTTATGGATGCATTTTAGTTACTTTGTTTAACATGCTTGGTGATTTTGCATGTGTGTGTCATATAAATAAGTGTTTGAGCAGAATATATGATGCATACAAAATAAAGGAACCAACACAACTCAATAGCATGTATTATGGAAAATAACAGGAAATACAATGTGCATGTAGGAAATAGAGGAGATACTCATCAGCTAGATCTCATAAGAGTTGATCGTCGTTGGAATACAATGAAAAACAAAAAGAAATACCCGTATACATAAGATCGGGAAGAATCGACAACATGCATGCATAGATTTGTTGGATGCAGTCATGGATACTCACGACAATTGCTGCAAAAGTCTGGAAAGTTCGCCCTGCTGAAAATACTCGTTTGATCTTCCTGGAAAATATCCCAAATGATGTGCCCTAACCTCACATCTCCTCCTGGTGGCTGTCAGACTGAAGATATTCCCACTATTGATCAAACTAGACCCTGGATGGGACACCCTAAGGGTTTGCGCCCCTCTCCTGGACAACTGGTGCACCCTAGTGATTCCATAGTCAGAATATGGCGATATATGGCTCCAACTGAGTGCCCTGGTATTCTCTATATTGAGTCGGGAGGGTTTCTCCAGATCTGTCCCGATGAGCTCTCTGGAACCCTCACTGTACTTCCCCAAGTGTTGCGCACTTCCTGGCTGCCTATTGCGCACTAGGAGATTCCTCCGTCAAAAACTGATGAGTGATAGCTCAAAAGAAGCACCCTGGCTCCCTCTCAACTGGGTCAGAAGGAAATGGCGAGATATGGCTTGGTATTTTCCAGCTATACAAAGTTGTCTCTAACCCTTGTGCCCTCACTGGCTGTAATGCGCAATCTATGAACTGGGTATACTAAATATGGATCTAGCATGGTGAAATATCTGGATGGTATATCTGATAGGCTAGGGTGTGTCTTCCAACACCGAAATTGATCTAGGTGGTGGTTTTCTCCAGAAATCCACAAAACATCTAAGAGGTCAACTTCCTCCTCTGGAACCTGTTCTCAACTCATAATAATAACATAATGAGGAATTAGGTCAAATTCCTCTTCTTATACCTCCCTCAATCTAATTTGTCGTTGACATCACTTAAGCTAGGCGCCTTTCCTCCTAAGTCGAATGTGATTAATTAATTAAACCTTTTTCTTCCATTTCTCTGTTGACTTTGGCTTACGTGACTTTTCCTATGCTTTTTGGCTTAATTCATCGTTTAGCCATTTATTCACCCTTATTTCTCCCTTTGTTCCCTGTTTGTGCCTGGCTATAGTCTAAAGGAACAAATAGACTACTAAGTCACTCCCTGCTGAGGCTATTCTTGGGAACGGAACATCACAGTCCTCCCTTCTCGAGATTGCTCATCCTCAAGCAACATCAATCCTGGGTGCTGCAATATATGCTCTCCCTCCCATGTGGCATCCTCCACTGGAAGTCCCCTCCATCTGACCAAGCACTCCCTGATGACCCTGCTCCTCAATCTGCACTCTCTCTGCTTTAGCACCTCCTCCGGCACTAATTCCAACTGTCCCTCCTCATCCAAAGGTGGAAACTCCTCTGAAATGCTAACTTGTTGTCCCACTGCCTTTTTAAGGCAAGAAACGTGGAACACGTTGTGAATTTTGCTACCCTCCAACAACTCTAGCTCGTAGGGACATTTTGTTTACCTTCCTGCTGACTCTGTACGACCCATAAAACCTAGGCTTCAACTTTTCAATGAAGACTGTCTGTACAACTATAATCGCAAAAAAACCAAGTCCCCTACCTCAAAAATGCACTCTATCCCCTGCTTGTCTGCATAGATCTTCTACTAGTTCTGAGCTTCCTGTAGGTTCTCCTTTACCGCATGTATAATCCTCTCACTCTCCTCAACTAGTCTTTGCCCCCCCGGGACCCTGCTATCCCCAAACACAGTCTTCACAAAAGAGGGTGCATCGTATCCATACAATGCTCTAAACGGTGACATCCTGATAGACATGTGGTAAGTTGTGTTGTAACAATACTCACCCATGTGCAACCATCTCACCCATGTGCGCTGCTGCCCCCCCACATAATTCCTTAGATACCCTTCCACCCATTTGTTGACAATCTTTGTCTATCCATATGTCTATGGGTGGTAGCTGGTACTCGTGGCTAATTTTGTGCCCACAAACCTGAAGATCTCCTACCAAAACGCGTTGATGAAGCGCCCATCTCTGTCACTGACTATCTGCCTGGGTAAACCGTGCAATCGGAAAACCTCTCTGAAAAATAGCTCCGCTACCTGTATGGACTTGTAGTCCGTGGGTATGGAAAAGAAGTGTGCAAATTTGGTCAGCCTGTCGACTACTAAAAATATACAATCCCTGCCCTGCACTCGAGGAAGACCTGTAATGAAGTCAATAGAGCTCTTCCATTTCTGCGCCAGAATGGGTAGAGGTTGAAGTAACCTTGCGAGGTGTGTCTTCTCAGACTTGTTCTGCTGACAAGTTGTGCACTCTCGGATGTGTTTCAGTACATCATCCTTGAGACCCTTCCATGAGAATCTCTCCCTGATCTGCCGGTAGGTTTTGAAGAATCCTTGATGCCCGACTATAGGTGAATCGAGACAAACCTTTAGAACCTTCCCTTTTAAGGTCGATTTTGGAACCAAGTAGATCTGGTCTTGTAGAAAATGACATCATCTAACACCCAGTATCTATCATCAACTACCAGTCCATCCAGTACCTCACAAGCAAACTTGTTTTTGGAGTACTCCACTAACAAATGTGCCTTCCAGTCTGTGCAAATATCCATCATCGAACACCCTGCTAGCCTCCTGGACAAAGCATATGCTATGATGTTCCTTTTTCCTTTAACATACTCAATGTCAAAGTCAAAGGCTTGGATCTTTAAGACCCACTTTTGCTATCTCTCGTTGAGGTCTTTCTGATCTAGGAAATACTTAAGACTGTTGTGATCAGTCTTTACTACAAACCTGCTACCCACCAGATACTGCCTGAATTTAGTTAAGGCATGCATGATTGCTATCATTTCCTTGTCGTAAATCGATTAGAGTCTCTCTGACTCGTTGAGCTTCCTTCTCTCGAACACAATGGGATGGCCCCTCTACATCAAAACTGCTCCAATCCCCACCCCTGATGTGTCACACTCTAAGACAAACGGTCGAGAGAAATTTGGAAGGGCTAGAACAGGGCATGTGCTCATAACCTCCTTCATTTTCTCAAAAGTCTGTTGGGACTCATCCGTCCAATTAAAAGCACCCTTCTTGGTTAGATATGAGTGGTGCTCCCAACTGTGAAAAGCCCCTGACAAACCGCCTGTAGTAACTGCATAACCCAAAGAATCCCTTCATCTCTCTGAGGTTCTTGGGTGTTGGCCAATCCAGAATGGCTCTGATCTTCTCATGATGAACCTGTACTCCCTGCTCACTGATGATGTGCCCCAAGTGCAAAAATTCTCTCATCCTTAACTCACACTTGGACTCCTTGGCATATAATGACTGTGCCTGCATATTTCCCAAGACCTCCTCCAAGTGTTTCAAATGCTCAGCCCATGTCTTGCTATAAATCAAAATGTCATCGAAGAATACAAAAAGGTACTTCCTCCACTGCCCCCTGAAGATGTGATTCATGCAACACTGAAAGGTGGTCGATGCATTGGTCAACCCAAACGGCATGACCAAAAACTCGATGTGCCCAAAATGGCATCTGAAAGTTGTCTTCTCCATGTCCTGCTCTATGATCTTGATCTGATGATATCTTGACCGCAGATCAATTTTGGTGAAGAAAACTTCCCCATGTAGCTCGTCCATCAACTCATCTATGCACGGGACAGGGTACCTGTTCTTAATCATTTTCTTATTGAGGGCTCTGTAGTCTATGCACATCCTCAATGTGCCATCTTTCTTCAGTACCAGTACGACTGAAGAAGATAAAGGACTCGTGTTGGGCCTGATGTACCCCATTGCAAGCAATTCCTTGATTGCTTTCTCGATCTCATCCTTGAATCTCTTGGGGTTTCTATAGGGTGCAGTGATCACAGGTGCAACCCACGCCTCCAACTCAATAGAATGCTTGAACCCCTTGTCTGGTGGCCTCCATGGTGGTATTGGCCCAAACATTGGCTCATACTGACTCAAAAGCTCTCTTATCTATGGATGGTAATGCTCTCTGCCCTCAAAATCATTTCAAGTGGCGATCAGACACTCTGCTACATATGCTACATCACTGTGACGGAAGATCCACTCCATCCCCTTCGTCGATACTGCTTTGGGTGCTCCTGTAGACATACCTCTCAATACCACTCTCGATCCATTGGCATCTCTGAAACTCATCGTCAATGTTTGATAGTTGAACCCAATCTCTCCCAATGAATATAGCCACTGTACCCCTAACACTGCATATGTGTCTGACAGGTCAACTACATAAAAGGTATCCATCAGGGTGTCATTGCCTAGCTTGGCCTCTAGGTATGGGACCATATTATATCCATCTTCCACGACCACGGTGAACCCCTCAAACTCCTCAGTGCGTAACCCCCTCTGGGCTACCAAGGACACATCGATGAAATTGTGGGTGGCCCCACCATCTACTAAAGATGTCATGTGTTACCCCTGTATAAGGCCCTTTAGCCTAAGAGTGTTGTACTTGGGTACTCCGGAAAGGGTTGCTATGGTTCCCCCTTTCACCTCTCTACAAGGTTTTGTCTCCTCCTTTGGTTTTGCCTCTGCCTGTATCTGAGGTTTCTTCGGATGTCGCTCTGGCTCATCCTCTGAATCACTATCTACCTCTGCCCCGACCTCCTCATCCTCCTCCTCACTTCTTGATTCCACTTAAATTTAGTGGATTTGTCCCTTTCCCATGCATTGATGCTCTAGGACTCAAGGGTCTCTGCAAGAGAAGCAAAGCTTCTTCCTCATCAACTCCCATCTGGTGTCATCATCCAACTTGGGCTTACCCTTCCAATCCCTCTGAGGATTCTTCTGATCCATGCCTCTCTATGGCACAAAGGGTTTGGTAAAAGTTTTGGGTTTCGGCATTGAGTCCCCCATGTCTCTAGTGCGCACAATGGTCTCCTGTAGGGTGTGAGGCTTGAAAGCCTTAACCCAGCCCCTCAATGGTGTTGATATTATGGTAGTTGCAATAGGTATTAAGTTATTAACCTCTACGTGTAACCTTTGACGAGACTAGAATATTTCGGGAAGCAAGAGAAACCCTAAAACACTGGATAATAACCCTAGAAGGCAAGTTGGCTCAAGATAATAATTTATATTAAATTATTATCCTCCAGAAGTACAAGTCGACCCAGTTAGGTCACTTGGAATATTATAAATAAGAGGGCATTGGACCTCATTTGACACACTCTCTTACTCATAACTGCATAAGACTAGTGGTGTGCAAGTTTGGAGAGGGAGTGTAGCTGCAGCTACTGCAACTGGGATTTTGGCTTTTGGTTGGACTTTATCTTGGTTATGGTTTGGACTTTCTGCTTGGTCTTTGGTTATTCTTGCTTGGTGCGCTAGCCTTGGAGAAAGGTGCACTACCTTGGTTGGCTATTGGTCTGCTTCCAAAATTATTTTGTCTGTCAAGGTTAAGGTGCTCGAGGGTGGCCTTTGTGCCTATGGTCTATGGAAAAATGAGCACATCTCTTTATTTCTAACAGGTTATGGGCTCACACTATCTTCAGACAATCTAACCACTGGAAGATAGATTGGGAAGTTATTTGTTAAGCTCGTTGTGGCGCCAGTTACAACTGCAGCTAGTTTTTCTGATTATGCAGCTGCAACAAACCCTAACCCTTGTGTTCTGGCACTTATGATGAAAATTTTGACCTAATTACTTGACATCCTAGTGCGCCCTAGCCTAGTGCACCTCTTGGTACTCTCAGCTAGCAAAACTCTCATGTTTAAATTTTTGGTCAAAGTCAAAGTTTGATTGGTCAAGGTCAAAGGTTGACTGGTCAAAGTCAAATTCAAAGGTTGACTTCTGGTCAAATTGATTTTTTGGTCAAAGTTGAAAGTGTAGAGTTTCTAGCTTGTTCTAATCATTGAATCTTTTGATTGAGTTTCTAATCTCTTCTTATCAAGATGGTATCTAGTTTCAGATTGGAAGACAAGCTGGACGATGCTACAAGGTTTCAAAGGTATGCACTTGTATATGCTATCTAAGTTATATCATCTAGAAAAACATGAGAGTGTTTGCAGGGAAAGTACTAGAGATCTTTTCCAAGTTGTAATCTTGGATTCAACGCATTGAGAGGAAAAAACGCACCCTCCATAGCAAGTGAGGCTTCAGGTTCCAGGTTTGATTAAATTGTTAAAATTTATA
Source organism: Picea engelmannii (assembly GCA_009831015.1). Taxonomy (NCBI): domain Eukaryota; kingdom Viridiplantae; phylum Streptophyta; class Pinopsida; order Pinales; family Pinaceae; genus Picea; species Picea engelmannii. The sequence goes on along the minus strand of ML788548.1, from coordinate 1,658,571 downwards.
TATATTTCAAGGGTGATAGTTGCTACATTACAAATTGTGAAAGCAATCTTTGAAAGATTCTATTATTGCTAGGTGCAATGAATACTTGACTGCATATGAATACTATTGATATAGATGCTTATTGTACTTGTTCAAAAGATGAACTAACATCTCCTCTAGATAGATATTTCTTGTTTTCTCTTGTTGTTCTTGTTCCGAGCAGGTACCCTTGTGATGAACAATCCTTGTGGAAGGTGTCATAGAAAAAGTTTATAGGGATGACACAACTGCCAGATGGGCAGCAATCAAAATAGATAGAAACACACTTAAAGAGACTCAGAGGAGTCAGACTCGAAGGAATTCAAGAATCAAAAGGAAACTAGAACAGGCTTGTGACACTTTGCAGAAAGCAAAGAGAGATGCAGCAAACAGAAGCATGGACTCTCTTAGATGGAGGGAGTTGATTGCAAAATTCCAAAAGAAGAGCATGTATATTGCTCATTTAGGCATGAAGCCGGGATTAGGAGGGAGCTAATCCCAAATGATATGATCCATTGAAGAATCCATGAATACTATGAAGTATTTGTCCATGTTCTTCATTACAAGTAGCAGCCATGATAAGCAACACGTGTTCAACTTGACTCTAGAAGAAGTATTCTTCGAAAAGAAGCCTTGAATATATTTGGTTGTCCATCTACATTTATGTTCCTATGGCGGAAGGAAAAAGTTGGAGCCTTCGGGAAAGAAGGGCATGTAATCTATAGAAGATTCCATGGACTCCAACATTAAAGAGAAACATGAGGAAGAACATGAAGATTCCAAGAAAGAAAGAAAAGTCAAAACAACCAATTGAACCAGTTTGAACCCACTAGAAGTAGTCAAGTAGAAGGAATAGAAGGAAGTTGTGATGAAGAGAAATGTATGTGAGAAATTATGAAAAATACTTATCAATGGAAGCATTGATAGATACAAGGCGAAACTCAGGGCTAGAGGGTTCTCCCAAGAGGGAAAATACTATGATGACAGCCTTGTTCCAGTAACCAGACATACCTCTACCTAATCCATTATATCTCTTGCAGTATCCATGGTTTGGAGTTTACATCAGATGAATGTAAAGACTGTTCTTCTCAAGAGAGTAATTGAAGAAGAAGCATATGTAGAGAAACCTCAAGGTTTTGAGGTATACCAGAAAGAGACCATTGTATGTAGATGAAAGAAGACCTTGTATAGATTCAAGCAACTTGGTGTAAAGCCTCTCATGTACAACAAAAGCATGATGAAAACTTCTTATGACAGAGGAAGTATATTGAAATGGTTCTTCAAAAGTCCGGGATGATGGATTGCAAATCCATGGAAAACTTTCATGATGATAGATCTAAAGAAGTTGAGAGACTCTGATCCAGTAGACCCGTCTCTGTATTGACAATTGATTGGCTTGTTAATGTATTTAGAGAATACTCAGCTGGATATTTGCTTTGTGGGACATGATATACACCTGCATGGATTTATCGATTCAGTTTGGATAGGGAGTGCAGATAACAGAAGAAGTGCTTCTTGGATATGTTTCAGTTTGATCTTTGCCACAATATCGTGGGCTAGCAGGAAACAAAAGTCTTTTGCACTCAACAGTGCAGAAGCAGAGTATATTGCATCTTGTGATGCTTGTACGAAAGCAGTGTGGCTTCGTAAGTTGGTTTATGGACTGTCTGATTAGGTGTTGGATTCGACTGTGATATATTGTGATGATCAGAGCTGTGTGAAGCTTTCAGGGAACCCGGTGTTCCATGATAGGTCGAAGCACATTGAGATCAAGCATTATTTTCTCCATGATAAAGTCCAGAGGGGAGAAATGGGTCTCCAGTATATCTCCACAGATGAGCAGATAGCAGATATTTTGGTAAATCCTCTATCGAAGATGAAAAGTTTGCGTACTTAAGGGACAAGCTAGGGATTGTGGAGATGACTTCCTTTTTGAAAAAGGAAGTGATTACTCCTAGGTTGGGAGGGAGCACTGATATGTTATTGATTTATGGAGAGTCATTTTCCAGTTTGGAAAATGGTCCAGGTTGGGCAGTTCCTTTCCAGTCTAGAAAGTGGTTCAAGATTTCTGACGGACAGTCATTTTCCAATTCGAAAAATGGTCCAGATCGGATAGTCGTTTTCTTAATGAAAATGGTCCGATAGATTGTTGATGTACCATAGACAGCGATTCCCCTTGTGGCCAATGTGGGGGAATGGTCTAGGACAATCATTCTTCTTGGAAATCACTCTAAGTAGTGTTCAAGTAGAATGTTCTACCTCGTCGGGTAGTCATTCTTTCGAAGTTCACAGTTGTGAGCAGTTTCGAAGAATGGTCCGTTATGGAGGTTAGTGCAGGACAGTCATTTCCAAAGGAAATGGTCTGGATAGTCATTCCCTAGGGCAGACTCATTCTCTCCCATTTGCACTGTGATTAGTGCCGGAGGAATGGCCCAGTTAGGTGAATGGTACAGGTTCAACAATCAAGGACAGGCATTCCCTAGGGAAGACTCGTTCTCTCCAGGTTGCACTCTGATTAGTGTTGGAGGAGTGGCCCAGTTAGGTGAATGGTCTAGGCTCAGAAATCACAGACAGTTATTCTTCTATTCTTGGGAAGAATAGTCCAGATAGCCCATGGCTATGTAATGTCCCCATTTCGGGACATTATAACATTACAACATTTCAGAGTGTTATGCCTACCCGAGTAGCCAGATAGGGGTGACAGAGAGTTCGGGAGATATTGAGGGGTTTATTTGGGCCCGACTTGCATCGTTCATCATCAAGATCCATTCCGCACAACTGGGATTTGGTTCTGTTGCATTCCGACGATTTCCATAATTTTGAGTTATTATGGATCATATCTTAATTAAATTCACT
>ML788548.1:1635579-1646903 GCA_009831015.1 Picea engelmannii | reverse complement strand
CAAGAGGAAGAAGACGTCCCAGGCCTAGGTTATCTACACTTAGGGTCGTTTTTCTTTTAGGGTTTGATGAAAGAGCCTTGTTGTAGCAACACTCTCCCTCATTAAGCCTTCTTGTCTTGATTTTGTGCTTCATCTGAGCTAGCAGTTTGCCGGGAAGGAGGAGAGAGCACGAGGCCTTGCTTTAGCAACACCGGAGTGAGCCTCTCTCCCCTAGGGTTCCGATTTTGAGGCCCTGCTTTAGCAGCACTTCAAAACTTTTCTCTCTAGTCCTTGAAATCCTGCCTCCTTCAACCTGTGCATCCTTCACTTATGACTCCATTAAACCCTAAGGCACTGATCTAGGACCTCAAACGTTGAAGTAGAACTTGATCTAAACTCTCTCAAAGCTTTTGAATTGAAACCCTAACTACACTAACCCTAACTCTAGTTAACCCTACTAACCCTAAGTCGCTGACATCATCCTCGGTTATTACATCTTAATGCAGCAACATTTTATTTTATGAGCAATTGAATGGTAGTTAAAGGCATTAATTAAGTTGAGTATTGATTAGTTGCATTGAATGCCATATCGTTCTAGTATCTATTGGTGAAGTGACATTACTTTTATTGATATTTTGTAAACATTGACTTTGTCAACATTTACTTTCAAATTGCTTATATTGAATATCAGATAGTCTTTGATATATATGAAGTACTAACCAAAGCCTGCATATATCAATTTATTGTTTCTTTGTTCTCAGGCAGGGATTCTACTTGGTTATCTTTGTTGACTATAAGTCGGACTATCTGTTTTGGTGGTGATCTGTGAAGGGGGAAACTTGTCATTGTTTGATTATCCTTTAGCCTCTTCAAAACCCCAGGTCACCGGGGATGTCTCCCCTGGGCCTCACCTCCCTAAAGAGAAAGAACCTTCCCATCGTGGTGATATTGGGTGGGATAGGTTCCTGTTACGCCAATTTGACTCTCTACTTCGTAGCCTCTTCTCCTATCTACAAACTGTGCGATAACAGGCAACAACAACATCGTCCACCACACCAGCTTGGCCCACGGAGGACAACATGTCTTGCTTCATGAGGTAACAAGTCCGGTCTCATGGTAAGTGTCATTTTAGTAATTGAAGCATTTGAACATGTTGCAAAGGGTCCTTTCTTGATTTTGAAAATGTTTTCTTGGAAATTATGTTTTTTTTCCTCATTTCACCTTAGTGGTTGACATGTTGTCCTAGTAAGTAGGTCACCCTTGGGAAAAGGAATGCTACTAGGGGGTCTCCTTGAAGGGTCATTGTACCATTCCTGCACATAGTTATCACTTTCCATACTTCTTCCCTTTTCATTTCCTCATCTTTTGGGTCTTTGGTCATATTGACCCAAGAAGGGTTTGTACCTCATTTCATGGAAAGAAGGGGCTAAAGGCCCAAAGGGATTGTAGCTGGAAAAAGATAAAAGCCATACATTATCCTCTAGATGCCCTCCCTAAGGTTCTGAGAGCAATGAAATGCTTCTCCATAAAATTAAAGGACCTGTAAAAAAAAACACATAATTAATAAATGTCCTGCTTGTTGAGGGAATGCATTTTGCGGTGTCTTTTACTTTCCTTGCACATGACACTTGGTGTGTTCCTAGCTTCGAGTGGTATTGCGGTGCTCCTTACTTTCCATTGCACATAGCACTTCATGCTTTGGAACCTAATCAATTAATGAAAAATTAAGGGCTTGGAAAAAGGTTGCATTGCAAACGAGGATGCAGCACAGCCTCTACAAAGGCGCCCATAAATGAGACAATATGAGCCCTTGTATGTCAAGAAACCCTATGCCCAAAAGTTACACCCCCATCCACCTCATACTCTTTTACATGACTTAGAGAGGGTCCTCTTTGGAAACACACCTTGACTTGGGGAATGATTTACCCAATAGGGCACCATGACAACCCTCCCATACTTAAATTTGGCAAGTTGTATAACATCTTTGGGAATTCGTTTATTTTGAAAAGAGGGGGTTTGATGCACATGTTTGGGTGGTTCTTTTGTTAAATATGGATTCCTTGGAAAGATACATGTGACTTGTAGACCCTTGGAGGGCATACTTGTTTTTCTTTGCAGGACCTTGCCAGGTGAAAGCTTTTCCATGAAGGAACAAGGTCACTTGGACCTTCATAGGGGCTTGAATCCCACAGAATGGATGATGCGCTCCCCACTCATTTCACATTTGGGAAGATGAACATTGCCTTTGGAGGCACTTGGACAACATGAGATGATCACATTGAGGCTCCTTGCACTTGAACGTTGGCCTTGGTAGGCCTAGGACGTCATATCCTAGCCCTTGACGTCACCTTTCTTGATGTGTTTGATGATGATGATGGTGATGTGATGTGATTTGATGGAGAGAGATGCATTTCTTGTCACTCTAGCACATGACGAGGTGGCACATGGCCTTTGGAGGCCCAACAACTTGCACTTAGAGGCTCAACGTCTCTCTTGGAGGCCTAACGTCACCCTTTAGGGCATGACGTCACCCCTTAAGGGCTTTTATTTTAATGTTATTTCGTTTTTGTAAAATGTAAAGACAAATTAGAGGGTAGGTCCGCTTTCTATTTTTTAATTTACTTATAAAGTGGACAAATTAGGGTTAGATGACCTCATATAAATAAAGGTCATTTCACTCTCATTTTGGATCATGGTTTTGAGAATTACATACTCTCTTGGCTGAAATTTTCACCCTACTTGGGAAATTCGCTCTATCTCTCTCTTGGTGTATTATGCATGCTTTTACTTGTCTATTGGAAGGAAGGTTAGCGCTATCTCTCGATGCTTCTTTTCTTGGCAATGTGGTGGAGTATTCTTGATAAGTTAGGGTTTTTCATGCTATCACTTGAACTAGGTAAGAAATTTCTGCATTTTTGTTTTTTCTTCTTGGTTTTAAGGTTAATTTGGTTAAACCCTCGGAGGAGTATAAGGGCATACACCCTTCATCAAAATCTATCTTAGTTGTCATTGAAAAAGCTACATTACAAAGGTTGCTACAAGGAGTAAAAGGGCTTACACCCTTGTAGATTTACCTTGCTACGATTTGTTTTCTCTAGGGAGTAAAAGAGCTTACCCCTACAGAAGTAATAAACCCTAGCTCATAAACAAGAGACCCCATAACCCAATAGATAAGGAACTAAGCTACTTGCATTGGAGATTGACTATTATGCATTGGTAAACGTGATATCAAAGAGTTTGAAGTGTCTAAGATTGGAATCTAATTTTACATGCTTTAAGCTACATTGTGCCCTCAGGACGTCTTGATTAGCCAAGTGATCTCATTTCTGTTATAAAATTTATGCTACAGTCAATAGCACAGCAGCACAATCATCTTTATCTTACTCTTTGCTCACCTTTCTATCGCTAAAATTGACTTGTAAACTTTGATAATTGTTCCACTGGTTATAAGCTATCTTTTGAGTGGTTTACTTGCTGATTTTAGTGGCTAGAAATTTCTGCTGTAGCAATAGTTTGCTACAGCTATAAGGCTGCTAAAAATCTTGCTGTTAACACTAACTAACAGCCCTTTAATTGCTATCAAAGTCCTGCTTTAATCATTGGAAATTCATCTACTTATTGCTAGCTTTGTTTCCAATATCTTGCACTTGATTTTGATGGTATATTTGCATCCCTTGTACTCATTTATTGTTGATATATATATATTTCCATACTGCTGCAATTTGGGACAGCAATGTTTCTTGTTGTATCTCCTTTGATTTTGAGGCTTCATTCACTATATATTGTCTTGTTCCGGGAAGGGCTAACATTGTTTTGCAGGTACACTACCTTGGAAACCAATTACCTTCTCACGAGACTCATACTTAAGATTCATTTCCACTCTTGACATTGACCTGTATGTAATATCCCTGATCCCGCTGATCAAGATATTTGCTACTGATCTAATGTTCTATCTCGCAGAGCTGATACACTGGGGGTTTCTGGATGCGTTTTATCTTCAGATCTGATACTCTGGGGGTTTATGGATGCGTTTCAATTGTGTGTTTGAGATGTTTATGGTTATTGCATGTGCATGTTGTATATTTATGGTTTAAACAGTATATAGAGGATGCATGCGGAAATAAAGAACATCAACTGCCCAATAATATGTATTATGAGATTCAAGCATGGAAATACAATAACATACTGGAAATATAGAGTATAGTTGTCAGTTAGACCTCATGGATCTTTACTGGAATACAAGAAAATAGCATTAAAATACCCATGATCAGAAGATGAAGGAAGATCTGATGCATGCACGGATAGATTGGCAAAATAGGCGATTCCCGAGAAGTACGGTAACCGCTACAAGATGGAAAACTCGTCCGGAAGGTTAGACCCATCGGAATGAGTTGGAAACTGTCCCAATAGAAGCGCCATGGCCTCTAGACTGAAATGGATGAGTGTCGGATGTCAAATCTAGTCTCTAAGGCACTGGATCTCGACCCCTGGGGGGTTTGTGCACCTCCTGGGACACTGGATGCACCCCAAATGATTCCCCCAATGGAATCAGCTGCTATAGGACTCAAAACGATCGTCTCGTCAAATGCGGTACTGGGTCGGGAGGGTTTCCCTGGATCTGCTCTGATGCTTTGTTTGCAACCTCAAATGTCTTGACGGAAGAGTTGCGCCCTAAATGGTTGGATGATGTGCCCTGCAAGATTCCACCATCAGAATCTGATGGAAAGTGGCTCAATCTAAGTGCCCTGGCTGGATCTCAACTGGGTCGGAAGGAAACTGCAACCTGAGCTCGGATCTCGTGCAGCTCCACAAACCCTCAATCTGACTTGTGCCCTCATTGGTTGAGCTGCGCACACTGCTACCTGATACTCCTGAATAACATGGTGAAATACCTGGATGGTATCTCCGATGGGCTAGGGTGTGTCTCTCAACACTGAAACCGATCAATGGTGGTGGTTTCCTCCAGAAATCCACAAAACAGTCAAGGTTGATTCTCTTCCTCCTCTGGGAACTCTCAACATCAAATCATAACAATGCATAATGAATTAGGTTGCTTTACTCTTCCTTTATAGCTTCTCGAAACCCTAATTCATTGTTGACCTTTTCCCTCCAAGTGACTTTTACTTTATTTTATTATTCCTTGATTAAATCACTTAATTAATTAATTAATTAACCATTTTACCTCTAAAAAGTGATTTATCCATCCTGATGGCTTCTCCGGCCACTGAAAGTCACTTCTCAGCATCTTATCCTGTAATGCTCTTCCTCCCGATTCCGATGAGATATTACACTAAGAGGTTTGTCCAAGTAATAAGCCCATTATGACCTTAGTGAATCTAATTAAGATATGACCCATAATAACTCAAAATTACAGAAATCGTCGGAATGCAACGAAACGAAAGCCCAACTATGCAGAATGGATCCTGATGATGAACGATACAAGTTGGGCCCAAATAAACCCCTCAATATCTCCCGAACTCTCTGTCACCCCTATCTTGCTACTTCGGTAGGCATAACACTCTAAAATGTTGTAATGTTATAATGTCCCAAAATGGGGACATTACAGTCCTCCCTGCCGGAATATTGCTTGTCCTCAAGCACTAACTGAATCCAACTACATATGATACCGGGGTCCCATATCCACCTATGTGACAGAAGGTAGACTCCCCTCAAGATGTGGTCTCTCCAAGTGCTCACCACGCATGACACCCGCATGGTCCTGATGAGTAGAATGATCAATGGCCAAAGAATCTTAGTCAACTCCCTGAGCAACCACTCTACTCGAAACTCAACTCCATCAAACGCTGAACTACCAAGCACTCCAATCCCTGGATCCCATATCAGAATGTGAACAACAATGCCTCGTGGAGTATAGTTCTGTAACATATCAACACCATGAGTCTCCTACAAATAACACATGGCCTCAACTCGAAATGGGTCTATCCTACCCGAACATACCAAACTCAACACGGCCCCCACCGACTAAACATGTTGTTGCCATAGTGAGGTACTACAAGACCTCAATGAATCACTAGCCAGTGGCATGCTCTCCCCAATACTGAAACTTAATGGAAAATCAAAGTGACTTCCCCCTACAAACGTCCACTCGTCTCCATCAGTCAATGAAATTCCCAGCCCTGTAATCCCAGGGTTCCATGCTAGTCTCTGACAGGGACCATCATGTTGATGTTGCTCTACTCTGATCATGACTGTCTGCTCAAAGTATCCATACTCGGCCCTCCACTCCTGGATCCTCATAAGATGAAACAAACTTTTGACCCAATGAACCCCCAGACCCCATGTCAAATTTGGAAGTTCATCACTTCCAATCCCCACTAACTGTTGATGTGCACTACTGGTAACTGTCGAAATCCCTCCACCCTCATCCCAATGAGAATTTGAATATGTAGCAACCTCTGAGATATCCTCTGTCCCATGGCCTAGGATACTCTCCATCACGCCTATGGCCTCAACTGTCTACCCCCGATGATCCACCCCTATCTTGTTGTATGCAATCAAGACACTCCTGTCAGGTGGTCTTAGCCTACCAACTCTCCATGTCCCCTGCCACTGTCTAGCTCCCCCTGCGCTGTTGTCAATGATAAAAGTATTGGGAAAGGCTACCATAAATATCTGCAACCAACTGTAGGAATGGAAAGTATCACATGCTTGGGTCAATCCCAAGGACTTGACCAAAGGCTCGTCCACCGACACCCATGGTAAATAATCGCTTGTACTCATCATTGAACACCAACCATCGGGTACAACAGTAGGTATCTCCACAAACTGAGGGTCAATCATTCTCCATCCATCATCACTCACACAACTGCTGCTACGAAGAAGGTGATCTCCCAGATCTGCATACTGCTGCAAGGGAAAGGAATCTCCATGCTCTACTAAGTACATCTCCTCCTTGCAATCCAGTGCGTCCCCCTAAATCCCACTGTACACCTCTGTATGTCTCTGTGAACTACCACTCATCACTATATGCCCCTGCATACTCATGTGATCCCCTGTATACCCCTGCAACATCATGGATCCTGGGTGTACTACTGGGTCATCCTCTACATGAAGGTCAACCAATCCTGGAACACAAATGGAAGTGTCCTCATAACTGCCCATGGCTCTGGAATCCCCATGTGTATGTGTGTGCCCAACTGTCTCAACACCCCTCGTGAAGGGTGGTCCCTGTGACCTATGGACATCCTCCTGTGTCTTCGGATCATATCTCTCCATACCCATCAGTGATCCTGGATACTCCTCATGCTCCTCCCTCAACTGGTGCTCCACTACTAAACCACCAACATCCTCTCACAATGTGGTTGAGGGATATATCTGACTCTCTGTTGAAATAGATGTAGTGGATCTCTGTCTAATTTCCTCAAGGAGCTCCTCTGATCTGGACTCTGATTCTTGAAGGGTTTTCTGTGTGCCTTCCAAGAATCTCCGTGTGCTCACCAACTCATGAGTGAGTCGGTCCACCTCAATCCCTTGCTCCCTCAGTGCCCTGTGATACATCTCGCCAACCTCCAATAAGTAATCCCTATCCATCAACAACTACTAGTAGTCGGCCCTCATCACAATCACTCTCTCCTTGAGTGTATGGAAGTCATCAATGACAAGTCCCCCATCTGAACTATCCTGTGCCATCGAGGTCCTCCAACAATAACCTGCCACCAATGCATCTAGTGGCTGCCATGATCATGTCCTCACTGACTCTCAACTGTCCTGCCAAGTGTCGTGAATCCTTGTCACAATCCTGCTAAGGTGCTACCTCATGCCTCTCACTGCTAGTGTCAACAATGGAATCCCCAACAACACACTCCTCAAAATATAAGGCACTGAACTTCCCACTGTCCCCTGTGCTACTGAGTCCTCCTGTATGCCACTACACGCCATCACCAACTGGGACCCCTATCTGAATCGCATCGTATCCTGTATGGGAAGTTGTATCCTCCTATGCACTCACCCTACTAATATCATCTGCGCTTGGATCCCATACAGATGTGTCCAGACACGTGCTATGGTCATCCCGACCAATAAGGAGTGCATCCTCATCACTGTAGATCAATCCTGGGAGTAAGTGTCCCAACAAGCTGTCGGTCTCCACAACCTGGTCCATCAATGGAATCTCCAAGAGTGGTGACTCACTCTCCTCAAACTGATAGGTATGTGTAAGGTCAACTATCACCAAGCCATACCTCTCCTCCTGGGTTTGCAGATCCATATGTTCCTTGTGTACAATCCCCACACAAGGCTCCTCTACCATATCAGGAATGCCACTGATATCCTCATGTGTCGTGGCTAGCATAGGAGATTGAGAAGATGAAAAATGTGGCTCGCTCCTGATAGGAAGCTCATCATCCTCCATACATGACTTCCTGGAAGCCATGTCTACACCCATAGGTAGGTCATCCAACCTCCTAATCTCATCATGTCTAAGTGCCAACACATATGAATCCTCACAGGTGTCACCACTATGCTGAAGTGTTGAATCCTCAACATTACCTGATGGGGAAGATGAAGGATATGCGCTATCATCCTGTCCATCCAACTGTCCCTCAGATGCGTAAGAGTCACTAGCCTTATTGGACTTCTCTAAATAGGTATCTATGGTTGCATTCACATGCATCTCCTCATCCTCGTTGTCATAGTGCACCTCAACAATGTGCACCTTCCCTTTACCCTTGCATCTGTGATTTGGCTTCCAAGGCACTTTGCAACTGTAGCAACGCTCCCTACATCTAATGGGTGTAGGCTCCATCTGTGATCCTGTCAATCCACTCGCTGGTAATGATGTATCTACATCCTTATCTGATTTTCCCCTTAGGCTGGTAGGAAAACCAGCTCTGATACCACTGTAATATCCTTGATCCCGCTAATCAAGATATTTTACACTAATCTAATGTTCTGTCTCACAGATCTGATACACTAGGGGTTTCTGGATGCGATCTATCTTCAGATCTGATACTCTGGGGGTTTATGGATGCGTTTCAGTTGTGTGTTTGAGATGTTTATGGTTATTGAATGTGCATGTTGTATATTTATGGTTTAAACATTATATAGAGGATGCATGCGGAAATAAAGAACATCAACTGCCCAATAATATGTATTATGAGACTCAAGCATGGAAATACAATAACATACTGGAAATATAGAGTATAGTTGTCAGTTAGACCTCATGGATCTTCACTAGAATACAAGAAAATAACATAAAAATACACGTGATCAGAAGATGAAGGAAGATCTGATGCATGCACGGATAGATCGAAATAGGCAATTTCGGAGAAGTACGGTAACCGCTACAAGCTAGAAAACTCGTCTGAAAGGTTAGACCCGTCGGAATGAGCTGGAAACTATCCCAATAGAAGCGCCCTGGCCTCTAGACTGAGATGGATGAGTGTTGAATGTCAGATCTGGTCTCTGAGGTACTGGATCTCGACCCCTAGGGGGTTTGCGCACCTCCTGGGACATTGGATGCACCCCAAATGATTCCCCAAACGGAATCAGCTGCTATAGGACTCAAAACGATCGTCTCGTCAAATGCGAAACTAGGTCGGGAGGGTTTCCCCGGATCTGCTCTGATGCTTCGTCTGCAACCTCAAATGTCCTTCCGGAAGAGCTGTGCCCTAAATGGCTGGATGATGCGCCCTGCAAGATTCCACCGTCAGAATCTGATGGAAAGTGGCTCAATCTAAGCTCCCTGGATGGATCTCAACTGGGTCGGAAGGAAACTGCAATCTGAGCTCGGACCTCATGCAGCTCCACAAACCCTCAATCTGACTTGTGCCCTCACTGGTTGAGCTACGCACACTGCTACTGGATACTCCTGAATAGCACAGTGAAATACCTGGATGGTATCTTCGATGGTCTAGGGTGTGTCTCTCAACACCAAAACCGATCAATGGTGGTGGTTTCCTCCAGAAATCCACAAAACAGTCAAGGTCGATTCTCTTCCTCCTCTGGGAACTGTCAACATCAAATCATAACAATGCATAATGAATTAGGTTTCTTTACTCTTCCTTTATAGCTTCCCGAAACCCTAATTCGTTGTTGACCTTTTCCCTCCAAGTGACTTTTACTTTATTTTATTATTCCTTGATTAAATCACTTAATTAATTAATTAATTAACCATTTTACCTCTAAAAAGTGATTTATCCATCCTGATGGTTTCTCCGGCCACTGAAAGTCACTTCTCATCATCTTATCCTATAATGCTCTTCCTTCTGATTCCGATGAGTTATTACACTAAGAGGTTTGTCCAAGTAATATGACCTTCTTAGTGAATTTAATTAAGATATGACCCATAATAACTCAAAATTACGGAAATCGTCGGAATGCAACGGAACCAAAGCCCAGCTGTGCGGAATGGATCCTAATGATGAATGATACAAGTCGGGCCCAAATAAACCCCTCAATATCTCCCGAACTCTCTGTCACCCCTATCTGGCTACTCGGGTAGGCATTGTTATCGCTCAGTTTGTAGTCTAGGGCAAGGAGATGGAAGGTAGGGACCAAACTGGCGTAACAGGAGCTTCCCCACCCACTGTCACCTCGATGGGGGGCTCTTTCTATTCAGGGTGGCTAATCCCAAGGGAGACGTCCCTAGTAATCTGGGGTGTTGAAAGGAAAAGGGTCAGGGGATTAAGGCTCAAAGGTTAAAGTAGGTTTTCCCTTCACAGATTACCGCCAAGAAGATAGTCAAAGAGAAGATAAGCCACAGTATAAGCACCTGTTTGCGAGACAAAGCAACAATAAAACTAATACATGCAAATAGTGGTTAATGCTTCAATTGTCAATGACTATCAATATTTAATACACATGAGCATAAATAATAGTAATTATTGACGAAGTCAATGATTGCAATAAAGGCTATAGCTTATAATATTACTTCTTCAATAAATCAAAATGATATAGCATCAATATAGATAATCAACCTTTGAATTAACACAACACTTTAGATATCATTAAATGCTCACATATGACAAACTTGCTGCGTCACTATACTAGAGGTGACGTCAGCCTAGTTCTAGGGTTAGTTGGATAGGCAAAGAGGTGGACGTTTTGCAAACTAGCCAACGAAAATAATCAACACTTCAATGTCTATTGCTAGATGACTAAGCCACAACGTTTTATATCAAGCAAGAGCTAAAAGGAGGCATGACGTCATCACAGATTAGGGTTAATAAGACGTTAGGGTTGGTTAGGGTTTCAAATTTAGGAAGTTTGAAAGGTTTGTTTTGACACAAGAAACTCAACGTTGGATGTTTAGACTAGTGCCTTTGGGTATAATGGAGTCAAGGAGCAAGTGCTAGGTCTCGGGAGAATCTAAATTCAAGGACAAG
>ML788548.1:1609207-1634026 GCA_009831015.1 Picea engelmannii | reverse complement strand
CCTCCCATCCTCTTGGTTAGGTCTTGTTTTATTATTTTTCTTAGGGTCCCTTTAGTTTCTTATCGAGAGGCCTTTTATTGCCTTCTCATGGATCCCCTGGGCGAAGCATCTCTAGGTTTTATTTCCTATGGATTTTATCTTTTTACCAGCTGCTTTTACCCCCTGGGCCTTTAGCCCCTTCTTCCCACAGGACAAAGTGTATCCCCAAAAGGTCATCCTAATGGCCGGACTAGGGGAATGGGATGGATGTGCGGGAGATAAGATGTAAAATGACAGAATGGTAGGAGCGGACGATGGCTCTGCAAATCCCCCTTGGTGGCTAACCAAAACCCATGAATACCAGCTTGCTAAGTCACCCCATTAATCACCCCAACAATGGTCAAGTGGATTAGTGTAAGATCCAAGCAGTTATCAAAATTGAAAGGAACCTAATGCATATACAAGAAGGTTATAATGATCAAACATGACACATACCATGATACCTCGGACCAATTACCTCATGGAGCAAGAGTCCTCTCTGATGCAAGTCCAAGCCGATGGTGATGGAAGCTGCTGCTGCTGACAGGACACGTCTGGCGAAGAAGAAGAAAGATGGGCCCTCCAGGGCCATGCTCAGGTCAATCTTGCTCTCAGTACTTCATGTCTAGGACCTGTGGGCCTCGAGACATGATCTCCTAGTTATCCCTAGATATCGGGGATAATAGGCATAACACTCTGAAATGTTGTAATGTTATAATGTCCCAAAATGGGGACATTACACTGTAGGGGTATCCTTCATCTCATCTCACTTTCCATCGCAATCCCCCTAGGGTCACCCATGATTTCCCCTTGTGGTGGTTCTATCATCACTAAAGTGAAGGGAGTGTTTATCTAAGGTGATAGTAGGTAAATGCTCCCACAGTTGTCACACCATTGTGGTATGGGTTGGGCTTTTCCCAAACTAAAATTTGTGCGATAACATTTTGGCGCCGTTGTTGGGAAGGATTTGAATCCTTTCTGACCCTTAACGATACTTGGCAAGCCATCCCAAATCCGTTTCCTAGCTTTCCTGGCGACTCCACTTGAGGAAATTTCCCTTTTCCACCTTTTGATAGATCCTAGTACAAGGGCTTAGCTGGTGACTCCACTATGGGATGTACCCGAAAGGGGCCCTATCCAAGGCCTCCCTCTTTACTCTAGAGTCCCATCCCTCCACCTCCACCAACCCCTTGTGTGGAAAAGATAGCTCACAACCCTTGGTTGGAGGGATTGTATGAACCCCTAGATATAACAAAGATCCCTGGATCACGCCACAAGATGCCAACTGATTTCAGAAATTGGCTTCCCACTTTCTCAGGAGAGGATTCCCTCTTAGCACGTGATCATTTGGATACCTTTTTAGACTCTTACGGTGGCTATGCTTAGCACGATCAATATGAAGATGCGTGCCTCAAAATCTTCTCCTTGTCCCTCACAAGGAAAGCCAAGAAATGGTATAACAATATCCCGCCCAAAACCATTACCACTTGGGAAGTTTTTCGAGATCTCTTCAGCAAAAGATTCATAAAAGACGAAGATTACATTGCGCTTTCTGATCAACTTTATCATTTCAAAAGAATACCAAATGAGGGAATGAAGGAGATGAACGACAGATTTAACACTCTTGTGAACATTTTCCCCCATACTCTCATACCTTCTACAAGTACCATTCTCCACTATTACATGCTGACTGTGAATAGCCCATCTGGTTTTTTGTTAAGAGAAAACCGTCCTTCAACTCTAATTGAAACCCAAAAGGGAGCTTGCGAAATTGAGGAACAAATGACCTCCTCCTATGTAGTGTCCCCAATAGAAATATGCTAGGATATTAATGGTTTACTGTCTGATTATGAAGTCCTGGTTGTGTTCTTTTGTCGAATAATTTGTAAAAACAATGTTAATGCTGATGGACACCTTTTTACAAACAGTTTGCAAGTGTATATTCAACAGCAAAATGCAAGCATTTCTAATTCTCTGCTGATAATTATAATAAACACCAGATGAAACTTCAAACAACTATGACAGTAATAAGTTTATATCAGCTGAGCACAATAAATCTGCCAAATTCCCCAATAACATAACAACACAAGATTCAAATATCTTACTGCCTTTAATTATTCCGAATGGCTGCGGTACATTGGAGATTGCTCACAAATAATTCACAGCAAAGATAAAGAACCTGATATAAGTTTGTTGTAGGTTATTCTTGTAAATACAGTGGGAAATAGAGGTTGTGGATGACAACTCCTGTGTGCAGCAGCAGCCCTTCTGGGTGTCACAGCTCTGATATATAAAGTGTCTTGCTGAAGAAATAGGCCTGTAGGTAGTAAAAACGTCCCCCAACAGTGATATATGACAGTTCAGCAGCTAGGTTCGGCCCAGATGGAAAGAATATAGAATATTTGCACTCCAAATCGGTCACCACTGAAGAAAACTCAGCCACTAATGGATGTGTCGCCCTCACACAAGAAATATCTGCTCAGAAAAGGTTGACTCGGTCTCCCAGAGAAGAAATACGACCCTCTAGTCAGCAATAGCTCGACCCTCTATGAAATATATCAGCCTCACACAATATATGCGCCCAGATTGTGTAAACTCAGCCAATAACTGATAACTTGGCCCTCCCTAAACAGATCTCGACCTCTACTGTGCTCAAACGATCTCTAGCAACCAAATACGGCCACCAAGCATGAAAATTCATCCCCTCTTCTCAAGAATTCGTCCCAGCACAATGAGTAAATCGCCCCTGAAGAATGTCTCTCTGAAAAATATGGAAATCTCCTCCTCAAGATGCCAACTGTTGAAGAAACTATGATCTCCAAGTGAATACCAAGTCTGAAGATAGAATGGTTAGGGTGGATATCTCACCACCGAAACCAGGCTTGGCTAGCTAGGGTGGATCTCTCACCACCGAAACTAAACCTAGGGTTTGTCACCAAACCCCCCAAAATCCTAAGCTCCAAGAGCTCTCCAAGCCAAGAGGACGAATACAAAATAATCAATCAACATAATGGGAGAATATGAGCCCCTATCTCTCTTTTATAACCCCTTTCCCCTTTTTTCCCTCAAGTGACTTTTAATTCATCTTTAATATTTTCTCATAAAATCACTTTATTAATAATTAATTCACCTTTTTAACCCCAGAAAGTGATTAATTCATCTTTATGACTTCTTCATCCATTGAAAGTCACTTTTCATCATCCCATCCTGTAGATATTTTCTCCCCGGTTCCAATGAGCTATTACACTAAGGTATTTCTCCAAGAAACAAATTCCAAATAGTACCTTTAGTGTAATTAATTAAAATTTGCCCAATAATAACCCTATTTAACAAGAATCGTCGGAATGCAACGGAACCAAGAACAAGTTGTGTGGAATTGATCTTGATCATGAATAATGGTAAATAAACTAAGTTGGGCCCCATAAAACTCCTCCAAACCTTCTGGGCTCACTAATGACCTAGTCTCACCCCTCTAACCTAGCTGACTCAAACCTCCTGAAGTAACTCTAGCCGCATAATAATGGATTCCAAAAATGGGGACATTACATCCTACCCTCAAAGCTCGATTTCCTTCAAAGAAACTGCTCAAATTAATGAGATGGTTAACATTATGCACATTGAGCCGATGACTGAGACTTTCGATGTCACTAAAACATACCTACAAATGGAAGAGAGAAGGGCTGCCACTAAGGCTATCAATTATATGATAAATTTCGTTAGAGAGCTCGTTAGAGATCAAGAGGGCCCAAATTCAGCCTTAGAAAAGTTTTCACACTTTGAAAAAAGGAACTTTATCCATTACAAGAGAAAGAATGAACCGACAAGAGACCCTTGCAGTGGGCAATGCTAAAAGGGAAATGTTGGAGTTTGTCAAAGAACTTTCCCCCAAGCTTTATAGACAGGATCAGTCGGTTGTGGTTGTTGACTTTTCTAGCTTCGAGAGGCATTCCCACTAGAGGCCAAGGTGTTAGGCATGTGGGAATCTTCGTTGGCACCAAATCAGCCTTTCGTTTTAGTGAAATCAACCTTGAAATGGGGCTAGGGCCTCATGGGAAATTTGATGGACCTTGTGTAGGGGTTTCACACCCACAAAGAAGAATAAAATATTCTAATTAATTGTTGAGTTTAGGAAAGGATCCTAAACTCACTCATTGGAATCCTATAAAAGGAGAGGAGGAGATTGTAACATCTCATTGTAACATTATGGAGTTAGTATAAGTGAGTAAGCACTTGTGCTAGGAAAATGGAGATTTCAACTAGGAAATTTCTGCACCTAGATCCTAGGCAATCTGGCCTAAGGTTTTCTGGTCTTTCTATCTTTGTTCTTGGTAGGGAGAAAAGCCATATGTGTGGAGGAGAAGGCTGCAGCTGAAGAGGAGAGAGACCGCACGTGTGGAGGAGAGGAGCATCTGAAGAAAACAGGCCACACGTGTGGTACGGACCACATGTGCGGACTGTACATGTTCGTACAACAAGAAAAGAGGTTGCACTTGTGAAGATAATCAGGCCACACATGTGAGACAAGTTGGTTGCACGTGTGGGAAAATTCTGGGCAGGTTTTCCGCTGCATGCATGAAGGAATTTTGGTTGTAGTAGGTTCATACAGGCTGACATCAACAGTCATATGACTAACGTCAGCAGGCCGTACAAGTGACCTGTGGCAAGTTTGCTGGTTGCAAATTCTTTCGGGTATTTTGCTGAGTTGGTTGCTAAATTTATGAATTTGCAAGGACAGGTTTTGTCCTCTGTTTTGGTGATTTTTCTGGTTGTAAAGAAGGTTGATTTTGCCTTCAGAAAATTTCTGAAATTGATATTTACAGAACATAAAATTTGTGTCTCGAATGTGCAAATGATTTATCTCAGATCTTGATGTTTCCACTGTTGTAAATTTCCTGTCATAATTTCAATGTAAAGTTGTTCAACGATAACAACTAGGGTTTACTATTGAATCACTAGGAAGCAATTTTCAGATCTGAAATTAGTCACATAGATTTGCGTGTGAAAATTGACATGGTATTAGAGCTGAAGGTTTGAAGGAAGAGAGGGAGTCATCCTTTGAGACACAGTTGAGCCGATTTTTTGTTCTAGGAAGGTCACCATGGAGACTTGGTTGGTGGACAATGGAGCTTCTCGTCATATGACAGAATCATAGAAATCACTCACTAGTTTGATAGAGGAGAACTCTCAACTGCAAGTGGAACTTGGTGATAATGCCAAGTATGCAGTCAAGGGAATTGGCACAACCTCATTTCAGCTGAAGTCCGAAAAGCCCCTCAAGATGAGTGAAGTGTTGTATGCACCTGGATTGAATAAGAACCTACTTTCTATCTCTTTCATGGAGGACAAAGGGTATGCAGTGGCATTCATAGATGGAAGGTTCTTGCTTGGCCAAAAGGATTGAGTCTTGACTTTGCAGTAGTCATTGGTACTCGTGATGGCAGTCTCTACAAGCTGTCTGGTCAGCCAGCTCAGGCCCTAGTACACGACAATGATAATATATGCGAGCTTTGGCATAGGAGATTGGGACACTTACATCACCAGGCACTACCAGTATTGAGGAAGATTGTTACAGGTCTTCCATAGTTTGGAACTGAACACTAGGGAGTATGCATAGGTTGTGCACTTGACAAGAATGCCAAGGATGATTTTCCAAGCAGTGACAGTAGGTCCAGGGAGATCTTGGACCTGGTACATTCAGATGTGTGTGGACCGACATCAGTTCCATCTGCGAGTGGTTGACGGTATTATGTGACCTTTATTGATGACTAATCCCGGAGGACATGGATCTTCTTCATGAACACTAAGGAGGAAGTCTCTGTTGATTTTTCTACTTAAGCAGTTAACTAGTTTAGCATTCTTTTACTATTAAACTATTAGCACAATAACTACATATAAAGGATCATTGAAAGAACAACATTCATAGCATGCACAAGATTTACCCTCAGAAAACCCTCTAAGGGGAAAAGCCCAGCAAACTTCCTCAATATAGATTTACCAACCAAGAACAATGTTTCTCTCCATGAGAGAACTAAAAAAGCAAAAGATCTTCCTCTAACCCTTGATTAGGGAAGAGTAGCGCACCACTTAACCAAGATATATCCAAGAGAAGAACCAAGAACCTTCACAATGTCACCTCCTAGCTGCAGTAGCTTCTCCCTTCAAGAATTGCGCACTTCTTCTATAGCCACAGAACTTGTGATGTGAGTGTGTTCAAATGAGGCGTTGGCCTCTCTTATAAATAGTAGTTGGCTAGCCTAAAATTACATTTGGGCCGACCTATCACTTTATCTTTCTATTTTTCATTTTACTTGTCAAGGCACAATAGGGTCAACTTTTACAAAGGCACAATAGGGTCGTCTTAACAAATATAATATAATAATATTCTTTAGGGTTTGTCTTGGTCAAATACAATGAGGATATCTTCCGAAGCTACTCAATCTTCAACACTCCCTCTTAGAAAGGAAGGTATTCTTCTCGTCACGATCATCATCACTGCTTCTGCACTTATGCATACTTGGTCATTGTCTTGTTGTCAATCACGAATCTATATATCATAGGAATTTTCACACTTTTGCTGGAGTAGCATACCAGCCTGCGTTGGAGTAGCATACCAACCTGCGTTGGGGTAATATACCAGCCTGCGTTGGAGTAGCATACCAACCTACACTGGGGTAGCATGTCAGCCTGCGTTGGAGTACCAACCTGCGCTAGGGTAGCATACCAACCTGTGTTGGAGTACCAACCTGTGCTGGGGTAGCATATCAGCCTGCATTGGAGTACCAACCTGCGCTGGGGTAGCATACTAGCCTGTGTTGGAGTACCAACCTGCGCTGGGGTAGCATACCAGCCTGCGTTGGAGTACCAACCTACGTTGGAGTAGCTTCCACTACTAGGGATCTCATCACTTCCCTCTAATGGGGAGCGCATCACTTCCCGCTTCTGGGGAACACATCACTTCCCTTTTCTGGGGAACACATCACTCCCTCTCATGAGGAAAAATCTTTCTGGACCACACCAAGCTTGTCTCTGAAGTATTCGAACTTCTCTCTCGACAGAGGCTTAGTCAATACGTCTGCTACCTGCTTGTCGGTAGGAACATATTGGAGATTTACTGCTCCCTTCTGTATCATCTCTCAGATATAATGGTACTTCATCTCGATATGCTTGGACTTGTCATGACACACCAGGTTTTCTGACAACTTTATGCAACTCTGGTTGTCATAAAGGATACAGGTCTCCTCCAACTCGAGATCAAATAATTTTGCAATCAACTTCTAAAGCCACACTGCTTCGCCATAAGTTGACCATGCTACCACATACTCTTCCTCTACGAAACTGAGTGCCATACAGGTCTACTTCTCACTGAGCCACGAGATCACAAGTGATCCCATACTAAAGCAACATCTGGATGTACTTTTCCGGTCTGTGACACTGCCTGCCCAATCTGAATCTGTGTAGCCCTGCAATCTTATCTCACGATTTGAGATATATCTAAGTCCACAATCAATTGTACCCTTTAGGTACCTCATCACATGTTTTGTCGCAATCAGGTGAACATGTCTAGACTCAACCATGTACTGACTCAATGTGTTCACCACAAAACAGATATTTGTCCTCGTGTTCGTCAAATATATCAATGAACCAAATTTTCACATCACATTGTACCAAACTGGTACACTTGCTCAGCTGCAACTCAATCTGCACAATCATGTGTTGGCTCTATGTGCTTTCTACAAAGTACTATCTGTCTTACTGCCTGAGAGTATGTCCTCTACTCTCTCTACAATTGTTCCTTCTGGGACTGGGACTCTGCACCTGCAATTTCTCTTTCTAAAGATGAGAATGACTATACTCCATTCTCACTATAGCTGTTGAACTCTTAGAGTAGCTCCTCTACTCTATCATGGCAACAGATTCATCTGAAACTGAGAGTGGCTCAATAACTGACATTGAAGGTAGCTTTTCCTCTTTATTTGGAGGTGACTCAATCTTATACTGTAGTCATGTCTCCATGGCTTGACTCATGTACTGCACCAACTGGCACTAGAGATAACTCAATCTCAAATTCAAGGATTGTCATACATGCTCCCTTTGAATCTCATACTGTGTCAACTTCTTTTAATGGATCATGGTTGTTTTATAGTTGATCTAATTGGATGTATTCACGAGCACCGAAAATATTTCTTTGATTTTGGTATCATCCATCCTGGAGGTGTACTGCTCCCTGCATGAACAAACTGGCTCCCTCCGAGCCTTGACTTCAAATAGATGGGATAAGGCATCCATCATTTGGTTTGGGGTTTTTAATGCTAAAACATGAGGAATCAAATGGATCTTGATGGAGTCGGCAATGATCCTCTTTGCTTTGATCAGATCCTTCTTATATTTGTCTTTGGCCTCATCTACCTCTTTCTCTTCAATATCTTTTTCAACAAAACTTACAAGGTCATTCTCTTATATGATCAGCATCACTCTGTACTTCCATGCTCGGAAGTCATCGGCTCCTTCAAGCTTGTCGTCAAGCTTGGTACTAGTAGTCATCCTTCCCGGAACAAGTAAAATAAC
Organism: Picea engelmannii; assembly: GCA_009831015.1. Taxonomy (NCBI): domain Eukaryota; kingdom Viridiplantae; phylum Streptophyta; class Pinopsida; order Pinales; family Pinaceae; genus Picea; species Picea engelmannii. The sequence continues at coordinate 1,625,443 of ML788548.1, read as the reverse complement.
AAATAACTTTTCAATATGAGTTTCTTAGACCTTACCAGAGAGACTGTCAAGTCAAAGATGAAATCTGTCACAAAATCTGCAACAACTACAACCAGACCTAGGGTTTATGAGGAAACCCTATTTTTTCAACTTGTGAAATCTTGAGTTTTGATCCAGGGAATGGATTCGCCCTGCATAGGCGAGTTCCTAGGTGTGGTTACTTTCTCCAACGTCCTCCTTAAATAGGGAAAACGTCACACTTAATGTTTATGCAGTTGTAGGTAGTTGCAGCAGCGACAACAACAGTTGCAGTTTACAAAATTTTCTCAAATTGAGAGTTTATGCATAGGAGGAGGTACGCTAGGGTTAGGAGAATCTTCCTAAGCTCTTAGTTTCTTCAGTGAGTTCTTCTGTGCTGTGAAGATTCCTTCTTTCAAGCCCGCTCTGATACCATGTTGATTTTTCTACTTAAGCAATTAACTAGTTTAGTATTCTTTTACTATTAAACCATTAGCACAATAATTGCATATAAAGGATCACTGAAAGAATAACATTCATAGCATGCACAAGATTTACCCTGGGAAATCCCCCTAAGGGGAAAAACCCAACAAACTTCCTCAATATATATTTACCAACCAAGAACAATGTTTCTCTCCATGAGAGAACTAACAAAGCAGAAGATCCTCCTCTAACCCTTGACTACAGAAGAGTAGTGCACCACTTAGCCAAGATATATCCAAGAGAAGAACCAAGAATCTTCACAACGTCACCTCGTAGCTGCAATAGCTTTTCCCTTCAAGACTTGCACACTTCTTTTGTAGCCACAGAACTTGTGATGTGAGTGTGTTCGAATGAGGTGTTGGCCTCTCTTATAAATAGTAGTTGGCCAGGCTAAAATTAGGTCTGAGCCAACCTATCACTTTATCTTTCTATTTTTCATTTTACTTGTCAAGGCACAATAGGGCAAACTTTTACAAAGGAACAATAGGGTCGTCTTAACAAATATAATATAAAAATATTCTTTAGGGTTTGTCTTGGTCAAATACAATAAGGATATATTCTGAAGCTACTCAATCTTCAATAGTCTTTAGTCGATTCAGGGATTCAAAGCTCTGGTGGAGAATCAGACAAGGAAGAAGATCAAGGTTTTAAGGTCAGATAACGAGGGTGAGTATACCTCCAACGATTTCAATAATTTTTGTAAGGAAGTAGGGATTAAGAGGGAGTTGATAGTGCCCTTCAACCCACAACAAAATGGGGTTGTAGAGAGGAATAACTGGACAATAATTGAGGCGGCCATGGCAATGTTACATGATCAAGATCTACCCATGATGCCCTGGGAAGAAGCATGCAACACTATAGTTTATGTTCAGAACAAGAGTCCTCATATGATCTTGGAAGACAAGACTCGTAAGGAGGCATTCATAAGAGTGAGACCAGAGATAGGTAATTTGAGGATCTTTCGTTGTTTCGTCTACATCCATGTTCCTAAGGAGAAGAGGATGAAGTTAGATCCTTCTATGAATAAGGGCGTGTTTGTGGGATACAGTGAAACATCAAAGGCCTACTGCATCTAGATTCCAGGATAGCGATATGTTGAGGTTAGTCGGGATGTCAAGTTTGAGGACGACTTAGCCTTCAAGAGGTCTCGTGAGATCACAACAGGTGGTGAGGAGCAAGAGGCTCCAAATGTTGAGGCGAGTGCAAGACCATCCAGTACTAAGGAGCAACCCTCAGATCATGAGGAGGATTCATAGGAGCTTGTGGATCTAGGGGATCCTCCTGGTGACAAGGACACAAGACCTAGATGCTTCGGGATACTTTGAGAAATGCAGAGGGGCACACAGCTCCCAGAGGAACCTTGAGGGAGAGTAGGCCTCCACAAATATTCTCCAACTATGTGGCTCTTATGAGAAATATCATTGATTCCGAGCCTTCCAGTTTTGAGGAACCAGCAGGCCAACAGGTTTGGAAGGATGCCATGATGGAGGAGTACCAATCCATCATGAAGAATGACGTGTGGGATATAGTTCCAAGGCCTAAAGGGAATTTTATAGTGACTTCCAAGTGGATCTACAAGATCAATCATATTGAAGATGGCAGTATCGAGAAGTATAAGGCACGATTTGTAGCAAGAGAGTTCTCCCAGAAAGAGGGAGTAGACTATGAGGAGACCTTTTCCCCAATGGCTAGGTATACTTCCATCAGGACGGTCGTTTCTCTCGCTTCAGTTATGAAGTGGAAGATCCATCAGATGGATGTGAAAACAACGTTTCTCAACGGTGTGATTGAGGAGGAGGTATACATAGAGAAACCTCAAGGCTTTAAGGTACATTGAAGGAAAACTCGTGTGCAGGTTGAAGAAGGCGTTGTATGGACTCAAGCAGATGCTTAGGGCATGGTACTCAAGGATTGATGGGTATTTGCAGAGCTTGGGCTTCACCAAGAGTGATGCAGACCCCAACCTATATCTCCTACATGTTGGTAAGGATCCTCTCATATTGGTGTTATATGTTGATGATTTTTTTCTCACAGGAGCTAAAAAGCTCATTACCAAGTGCAAAAAGGAATTGGCCTAAGAGTTCTAGATGAGGGATATTGGATTGATGCATTACTTCTTGGGATTAAAGGTGTGGAAACATCTAGGCGAGATCTTCCTCAGAAAGGGGAAGAATGTAGTTGAGATACTGAAGAAATTTGGGATGATGGACTGTAAGTCCATGACTACACCTATGACCACTAACCTGAATATGTTGGGGGCTTCAGATTCAGACTTGGTGGATCCCACGATGTACAGGCAGTTGATTGGGTCATTGATGTATCTGGTTAATACTAGACCAAATTTATGTTTTGTTGTCAACACCTTGAGTCAATTCATGGTAGAGATGAGGCAGGTGCATTGGGTTGCAGCAAAACATGTGCTCAGGTACCTTCGAGGTATGGTTGGATTTGGTCTAAGATGTTTCGGAGATGATGGAGTGAGGGTGCATGGATATTCAGACTCAGATTGGGCAGGTAGTGTAGTTGACAGGAAGAGCACTTTTGGTGGTTGTTTCAGCTTGGGATCAACAGTGGTTTCTTGGTACCACGGGAAGTAGACTTCCATGGCACTTATCTCAGCAGAAGCAGAGTATATGGCAACCAATTTGGCAAGTTGTGAGGCTATCTGGCTTCGCAAGCTTCTTGCAGGATTATTTGGTCAGGAGTTGGAGCCCACTGTGATTCACTACAACAATCAGAGTTGTATCAAGCTCTCAGAGAACCCAGTGTTTCACAATAGGTCAAAACACATTGATATCAGATACCGCTTCATCAGAGACAGAGTACAGAAGGGAGCAGTGAAGCTCCAACACATTTCCACAGACGAGCAGATTACAAATATTCTCACCAAACCCCTAGTGAAAGGGAAGTTTGTCTACTTCAGAGACAAACTAGGAGTGGTGGAGAATACCTCCCTCGCTAAGACAAAGAGTTGATTTTTGTAGCTTCAGGAGGCATTCCCACTAGAGGGAAAGGTGTCAGGCATGTGGGAATCTTTGTTGGCACTAGATCAACCTTTCGTTTCAGTGAAATTAGTCTTGAAATGAGGATACAACCTCATGGGAAAGTTGATGGGCTTTGTGGGCTTGTGTAGGGGTTTTACACCCACAAAAAAGAATAAAGTATTCTGATTAATTGTTGAGTTTAGGAAGGGCTCCTAAACTCACTCACTGGACTCCTATACAAATAGAGGAGGAGATTGTGACATCTCATTGTGACATTATGGAGTCAGCATAAGTGAGTAAGCACTTGTGCTATGAGAATGGAGATTTCAACAAGGGAATTTTTGCACCAAAGCAATTTGGCCTAGGGTTTTCTAGTCTTTCTATCTTTGTTCTTGGCAGGGAGAGAAGCCATAAGTGTGGAGGAGAAGGCTGCAATTGAAGAGAGAGACCGCATGCGTGGAGGAGAGGAGTAGCATAAGAAAACAAGGTGCACATGTGGTAAGGACCACACGTGCGGACTGTACAGATCTGTACAACAAGAAAAGAGGTAGCGTGAGACAGGTTGGCCGCACGTGTGGGAAAATGTTGGGTAGGTTTCTAGCCACACGTGTGAAGGAATTTTGGTTGTAGTAGGTTCGTATAGGCTGACATCAACAGTCATACGACTGGCGTCAACAAGCCACATAGGTGACCTGTGGCAGGTTTTCTAGTAGGAAATTCTTCCAGGTATTTTACTGAGTTGGTTGCTAAATTTCTGAATTTGCAAGGACAGGCTTTGTCCTCTGTTTTGGTGATTTTTCTAGTTGTACAGAAGGTTGATTTTTCCTTTAGAAAATTTCTGAAATTGATATTTATAGAACAGAAAATTGTGTCTCAAATGTGCAAATGATTTATCTTAGATATTGATGTTTCCATTGTTGTAAATTTCCTATCATAATTTCAACGTAAAGTTGTTCAGCGATAACAGTAAAGGTTTTATTGTCGAATCACTAGGAAGCAAATTTCATATCTGAAATTAGTCACATAGATTTGCATGTAAAAATTGACATAGTTTCAGTAAGAAGGAAACCACTATGAACAACAATAGCCTAAAGAATCTACAAGAGAAGAAAGACCTTCCAATTGTCATCCCAACAAGGAAATATGGCAAGAGAGAAGAAAATCACCCACCTTTCCTTATCACATTAGTAATAAACAAGTTGTGTCTCCACAATTGCCAGGTGAGTCCTGGGGCCTCAACAAATGTCATAACATTCAAATTTATGAAGAAACTTAGATTGGAAATCTCGTGACCTTATGAAAACACCTACATATTGGATTCAAGGATTGTCCCAGTTTATGGAATTATCAAGGATTTGGAGGTAAGTTTAGAGCAATTTCAGGACATATCCTTCTGTATGAATGTTGTGGTTGTTGATGTACCTGACTCATGGGGATTTCTATTGTCAAAGGAATGGATCACTAAAATAGGAGGGAACATTCATGCGAACTTTCGAAAGAGCCTGGTAACTTAATCAAGAACTCAATAATGTATGTAGAAAATGGATCAAAGTGAGTACCTCACATACTCAAGCTTCAATTCAATATATGTTTGGATAAATCAGGACAAAACAAGGCCACCAAAAGGGTACTTCTCAGAAAGTTGTAACTGAAATGAATGAAGAAGACTAATTATACCAACAATACCACATCTATAAACCATACATGTGACAGGTTAGATATAACCAGCAAGATTTGTGACTCTCTGTTTATATATGCAAAGATAATAGGACAATTATCAATCACAGAATAAACATGTAAACTAAAAACAAAAGATCAACTACTGAGCTTATTCATGTGCACTCCTAATCTAATCAAATATACTGCTTGTTGATCAAGTGAAATCATGCTTCCAATGAAGCCATACAAGTAAACTCATGACTGAAAGGATTCTTTTTATGCCACTGATTAGAAGATAATAATAAAAGCATAATAATGACCATAAAAACTCTTTCAGGAGATCATACTCACTAACAAATGTAAGTGATATGATAAAATTTGAAAACTTAAGAGAGTATGAGAGATAAGACTCAAGTAAGGCTGCCATGGGATCTTCAAAACTGTGATCACCATCATACAGATTCAAAATCTTTGAATGCTCGTGTATGTCTTCCCCTTTGCTATACCCCTGTGACTCAGATCCATCACTATGATGTGGTGGCCCATTACAACTGACAATTTCTGAGAAAAAAGAAGAGATATATTCATGATCTTCTACATCACTGTCTCCATAATGATCAAATGGAGGATGAGTCTTAAAAGATATATCATGACAAAATTGTTGATTACTCTCCCCAACAATGATCTCTTTAAAAGATGTATCAAAACTAAGGAGATTTTCATTGGAATTTTGAACAACAGACTCATAACTATCATCAACCATAGCATGCATACATTGTTGATCTTCTCCTTGCTGAAAATTAGAACTAGATGAGATTCCATTAGTCAACAAGCCTTCATAAACTTTAAAATCTTCCTCATCATCACTATATTTGTCAAATATGGGAACATCAGGATACAATCCTAATGGAAGAGATGAAGATTTCTGCATATAATCATCAACAATATGATTTTGAAATATATTTGAAATAACATCACCTTGTTCCTCCTCATCATCAGCCTTTCCATCAAAATTTGGAACAAAAGGTACATAAGGAGAAAGAGAGTCCTTTTGTTGTTCCTCCTTAAAAATGGAAGATCTATGAAAATCCAGTTCCTCGTGGCTGCTGCAATTTCCCTCACTGATTTCAATGGGCATTAGACCAAAACACAACTGATCATCTCCATGTGTAATTAAAGGAATCAACTCTTCAGATTCATAACAATCAGACTTAATAATGGTAAGAGAACCTCCAACTTCTTCACTATTCATTTCTAGTTCATTGTCATGTGAAAGCATATCATCTTGAAGATCATTAGAGAGCTGATGAAGATTGTGAGGAAGAAAATCTTCTCTATCTATAATTTCAATCTCTTTATTCAATTCATATTCCTCACAACAATTTTCAAATAAAAACTCATCTGAAAAGTACCTTTTGCAATGCTCATTGAATACTCTGTGAAACTCTTTCAAAGATGAAATACAAGGAGGTAATGAGAAATACCACTTACGTGCATCGCCATCCAATGAATGCATGAACATCTTCATGCGAACATCCTCATGTTGTAGATTAGTAGATCCATGCACTCATGGAACTTGATGAGGTGTTCTGCAGGATTGTCTTCTTTCCTCTCTCTAAAAATAGGCAGAAAATCTCCCCATTCTGTCAAATGAGGTACTGGATGTGGGAAACCAAAAGTTGTAGAAAAATTGAGAGGTGAAAACCTCCGAGTCAAATGAACAAAAGCTCAAACTTACAAGTACAGAAATGAAAGATAATAAGAAGGACTGAACAATATCCAATGGCAGAAACTTATCATTCCTTGATATACCCGAAAAGGTTAAGATCAAAGAGTACAAATGAAAATTCAAGTTCGAACGCCTAGCTCCTTCCTTTGATCCTCTTTATATAGATATTAAATGCTCATCCAGATCCAAAATAGATGTATATCATAACCTCTTCACCTATCTTTAGTTGGTTGAAGAGATCCAACTCAAATCCGAATTTGTGAGGTGGCTAGCAAAAATAGAGTATACAATTTCTGGAAATATCCCTCTCAAATATGCACCCATATCTCCCGAATCAAAACAGATTTTGGAAAACTGAGAGAGGTTTTTGAATATGGGCTCGTTCTTGTGAAAAACCTCTCTCACTTTCCAAAAATACATTTCCATATCGTCAGAATCTATCTCCAAAGAAAGTGACTAAAACAGGAAAACATAGATTTCCAAAATCTAGTCATATTCCTACATTCTAGGATTTGATCCCTAGAATGTTTCCATTGGTGAAATGAAGTGCCACCTGCACCCATGGATGAGATTTGATGAGATATTGGAGGAATAGTCATCATATGCCCCTAAAAATCCTCTTTCCAAGTCAAATTTTGACCTTTTGACCAAAATTTGTGAAAACTGCCATTTACAGCAAATTGGTAGCGCATTACACTACAAAAACAGGCTTTGCGCTACAAACTCTTCTGAATTTGCAATTTGATTCTTTTGGGTAAATCCAATGCTTTGGAATGGTTCTGAAGGTTGGAAAATGATTATACAATGTATTATAATTCATAATGTAGCTGCTCCAACTGAATAAACCATCCTCCAAGCCATTTTAATGAAGTAAACATAATCCCTAATGAAACTGGGATTTTTGCCAAATGAGCATTGTCTTGTTTTCAACTAATGAATTCCTTGATACTTTGCTCTAATATGCATTCTGACTGATATACCATATGTATATCATCATGGCTGATGTTGTTGTGTCCCTAAAACACTCTCAAAACATAAATTCATTCATTAGCAAAATTTATGAAAATTTGGATGAATGTTAGATCACCAAAACTTATCCTTGTTACAATATTCTGAAATTGACATGGTGTATTAGCATGTCCTTGAACATCAAGCCTTCTAATAAGGCATTCCCTTCCTTGTTACTTCAATAGGCACTTTTGAACAAAACTTGTCAAAAAAGATGAAACATAGATACTCTATTTTCTCCTTATGTGAAATTTAGATTTGTGGCTAAGTGAACCTTGAAGACTACTAGTCACCCTTCCAATACAATTGACTTGACCAAACTTGGGTGAAGAGACTGACTTGAGAGGCTAACTTTCTAGGAGCTAACAGACAGGAAGAGCACTTTTGGTGGTTGTTTCAGCTTGGGATCAATAGTGGTTTCTTGGTACAACAGGAAGCAGACTTCCATGGCACTTAGCTCAGTAGAAGCAAAGTATATGGCAGCCAGTTTGGCAAGTTGTGAGCTATCTGGATTCGCAAGCTTCTTGTAGGATTATTTGTTCAGGAATTGGAGCCCACTGTGATTCACTACAACAATCAAAGTTGTATCAAGCTCTCAAAGAACCCAATGTTTCACGATAGGTCAAAACACATTGATATAAGATACCACTTCATCAAAGACAGAGTACAGAAGGGAGCAGTGAAGCTCCAACACATTTCCACAGACGAGCAGATTACATATATTCTCACCAAACCCCTAGTGAAGGGGAATTTTGTCTACTTCATAGACAAACTAGGAGTGGTGGAGAATACCTCCCTCGCTAAGACGGAGTGTTGATTTTTGTAGCTTCAGGAGGCATTCCCACTAGAGGGTAAGGTATCAGGCATGTGGGAATCTTCGTTGGCACTAGATCAACCTTTTGTTTCAGTGAAATCAGACTTGAAATGAGGATACGACCTCATGGGAAAGTTGATGGGCTTTGTGGGCTTGTGTAGGGGTTTTACACCCACAAAGAAGAATAAAATATTCTGATTAATTGTTGAGTTTAGGAAGGGATCATAAACTCACTCATTGGACTCCTATACAAATAGAGGAGGAGATTGTGACATCTCATTGTGACATTATGTAGTTAGCATAAGTGAGTAAGCACTTGTGCTAGGAGGATGGAGATTTCAACAAGGGAATTTTCGTACCTAAGCAAATTGGCCTAGGGTTTTCTAGTCTTTCTATCTTTGTTCTTGGCAGGGAGAGAAGCCATAAGTGTGGAGGAGAAGGCTGCAATTGAAGAGGAGAGAGACCACATGCGTGGAGGAGAGGAGCAACGTAAGAAAACAGGGTGCACGTGTGGTAAGGACCACACGTGCGGACCATACAGATCCGTACAACAAGAAAAGAGGTAGCACATGTGAGACAGGTTGGCCGCACGTGTGAAGGAATTTTGGTTGTAGTAGGTCCGTTTAGGCAGACATCAATAGTCGTACGGTTGACATCAACAAGCCGCATAGGTGACCTGTGGCAGGTTTTCTAGTAGGAAATTCTTCCAGGTATTTTACTGAGTTGGTTGCTAAATTTCTAAATTTGCAAGGACAGGCTTTGTCCTCTGTTTTGGTGATTTTTCTAGTTGTAAAGAAGGTTGATTTTTCCTTCAGAAAATTTCTGAAATTGATATTTACAAAACAAAAAATTGTGTCTCAAATGTGCAAATGATTTATCTCAGATATTGATGTTTCCGTTGTTGTAAATTTCCTATCATAATTTCAATGTAAAGTTGTTCAACAATAACAGTAAAGGTTTTATTGTCGAATCACTAGGAAGCAAATTTCATATCTGAAATTAATCACATAGATTTGCATGTGAAAATTGGCATAGTTTCAGTAAGAAGGAAACCACTATGAACAACAATAGCCTGAAGAATCTGCAAGAGAAGAAAGACCTTCCAATTGTCATCCCAACAAGGAAATATGGCAAGAGAGAAGAAAATCACCCACCTTTCCTTATCACATTAGTAATAAACAAGTTGTGTCTCCACAATTGCCAGGTGAGTCTCGGGGCCTCAGCAAATGTCATAACATTCAAATTTATGAAGAAACTTGGATTGGAAATCTCACGACCTTATGAAAACACCTGCAGAATTGACTCAAGGATTGTCCCAGTTTATGGAATTATCAAGGATTTGGAGGTAAGTTTAGAGCAATTTCAGGACATATCCTTTTGTATGAATGTTGCAATTGTTGATGTACCTGACTCATGGGGATTTCTATTGTCAAAGGAATAGATCACTATAATAGGAGGGAACATTCATGTGGACTTTTCTCACATCACCTTCTAAACCCTAGATGGCAATCGTTTTATCTTATATCCTGAAGTTGCCATTACAAAATAGACCAAACACCAAGATGACCTGTCTCATTAGCCCTTTATTGTACATGAAGGGATTGACAACACTTATATCCTGTCAAATTCCCTTTTCCTAGATGAGGAGGAAAGAAAACACCGTTGGACCTTAGAATTCGATGGGGCACATTCAAGCTCAGTATCAGGTGTCAAGGTAGTTTTGGTATCACCAAACAAAGAAGCTACCTATTTCTCATACAGGTTAGAATTTGATTGTACCAACAATATTGTTGAGTATGAAGCCTTCCTTTTAGGTCTAAATCTTACCATTGATATGAAGATCAAAGTCTTGCATGTAAGGGGAGACTTGGATTTAATTGTCTCTCAAGTCAAGAGAGATTTTGCTGCCAAGAAACCAAGGTTGAAACAATATAGAGATGTCGTCTGGGATGCCATGAAAAATTTTGATGAATTTTCGATCGAAATTGTTCCCAGAGAAAGGAATTACATGGAAGACGCCTTGGTTGTGTCCGCCTCCACTCTACAACCCTGTGAAGAAATTTTCCCTTACAAAGTAGAGGTCAATTTTAAGCCTTCAATCCCAGATAATTTGGAACACTGGCTAGTTTTTGATGATGACAATCAAATTCTACGTTTCCTCCAGAACGAGGATGAATTTTCAAAAACTAAGATAAATTTACTAGCTGAAGGAAGGGACATTAAAGTTATAGACTTTCCAAATGATTCGTTACCGAAAGGGTTGGCCCCCTTGGATAGGATGTTTGATCGAAATGACATGTACAAAGGGAAGCCTACTAATGACCAATATGATGAAATCATGGAGTTTAATATTGGACTAATGCATCTCCTAAGTTAGTGAAATTAGGGAAAGGAACCATCCCTGCTGAAAGAAAGGAGTTACTAGCCCTCATCTAAGAATTTGAAGACACTTTTGCTTGGTCATACGGAGACCTGAAATCTTATCGAGAAGATGTAATACAACATGCCATCCCCATCAAAGAGGAGGAAAAATCATTCAGGAAGAAACTAAGGCAAATCAACCCAAAGACCACGCCTCAAGTTCAAAAAGAATTGCAAAAAATGGTAGAAACAAAGATAATCGAACCTATCAGGTATTCATCTTGGGTATCCAACCTTGTGATTGCTCGGAAAAAGATTGGTGACATCAGACTGTGTGTTGATTTTAGAAAGTTAAATCAGGCATCACTCAAGGATAATTACCCCTTTCCAAACATGGAGCATTTGTTGCAAAGGATCACTGGAGCGGAAATGATGTCTATGCTTGAATGTTTCTCAGGATACAACCAAGTATTGGTAAAAGAGGAGGATCAACTCAAAACTTCTTTCACTACTCCGTGGAGAACCTATAAGTATTTGAGGATGTCTTTTGGCGTCACCAATGTTGGATTCACTTTTCAGCATGCCATGGATTACGCTTTTAGGGATTTGATTGGGAAACTTATAGAAATATATCAGGATGATTTGATGGCCATATCCAAGAAAAGAACTCAACACATTCACCACTTATGGGTAATTTTCGAGAGATGTAGGGAGTATGGTATTTCTCTCAACCCCAAGAAATCGGTTTTTGGAGTGGACAAAGGGAAGTTGTTGGGACACATCATTTCTAAGGACGGGATCTCAGTTGACCCTTCTAGGACCGAAGCAATCGAAAAATTTCCCCTCCCTAAAGACAAAAAGTCTCTACAATCCTTCTTTGGCAAGGTCAATTTCATAAGAAGGTTCGTCCCAAATTTCATTGAAATTGTGAAACCGCTGAACTATTTATTAAAAAAAGATGTCCCTTTTGAATGGGACAACGATGGTAAAATATCCTTTCAACGCATTAAGGAAGCGATAACAGTTTCTCTTGTCATGATAAGCCCTGACTTTACCAAAGACTTCATCATTTTCTCCTTCGCCTCGAAAGATACCATAATGGGTGTCCTTTTGCAAAAAAATGATGAAGGAAACGAGCAACCAATTGCTTTCATGAACAGAGCATTGAGGGACTCAGAACTAAATTATACGATTACTGAGAAATAGGCATATGCCCTTGTTAAATCCCTGAAGCATTTTAGGACGTATGTTGAGTATAACAAGATTAGAGCTTTTGTCCCTTATCCAGCAGTAAAGAATGTTCTATCTAAGCAAGGTTGTCTTGGCTCAAGGGGAAAGTGGATATCACAAATACAAGAGTATGACCTAGAAATAAAACCGACCAAGATAATCAAGGGGCAAGGACTAACCAAGATGTTGGTTGAAAGTAATGAAGAAGCCATTGAGATGGGCAAGAAGGAACAAATTAACGTTCTCACTAGTGAACTTGAAGGAGATGAATGGTAATCAAACATAATTTATTATTTGAAGAACCTTACATGCCCTAGTCACTTAGTGGATCATAAGAGAAGATCTCTAAGGCTCAAATCCTTGAAGTTTTTTTTGATGCAAGATGGTCTTGGATGGAGAAATCCAGATGGAGTAATCCTTAGACGTGTGAATAGACATGAAGTTGATAATTTGATTTCAGAGGTTCATTCATGATACTGTGGGGGTCACTTTGCAGTTCGCACCACGACCCATAAAATCTTCAGGGAAGGTTATCACTGGCCTACCATTTTTTCTGACACCCACAAATATGTCAAACCCTGCCAACCATGTTGGTTTTTTCAGGAAAACAACGATTACTTGCCCTTCCCCTCAAGTCAGTGGTCGTCGAAGCACCTTTTCAACAGTGGGGGTTCGATTTTATTGGTGAATTAAGGATTACTGATGGATTTTAACTACTATTGATTATTTGACTCGATGGGTCAAAGCCATCCCAACGAAGAGAGCTACAAAAGAAGTGGTGATGAAACTTCCTTGAGGAAAGGATAATTACTAGATTTGGTGTCCCTGCTAAGATTACTACTGATAACGCCAAAGATTTCAGTTTAGTGGCAATGAATGACTTTTGTTTCAAGTACGAAATCATTCTGTCACATTCTTCGAATTATTACCCCCAAGGAAACGGACTTGCATAATCCAACAACAAGAACATCATGAACATTGTGAAAAATATTGTTGGAGATAATAAGAAGAGTTGGGATAGAAAAATTAAATATGCCCTCTAAGTAGATAACACAACAACCAAGACCTCTACCGGGAAAACCCCTTTCGATCTAGTTTATGGGATGAAAGTGAAGTTTCCTGTAAATCTCCAGATTCCAGCTTTGCGGATAGCTCAACATTTCGCCAATGATAAAGAAGCAATGCAAGGAAGGATTATCAACTCATAGAGTTGGATGAGTCCAGAAGAATAGATTTTGATCAGATGGATAGAAATCGCGATAAAATTAAAGGAACTTTTGATCGCAAAGCAAGACAAAGGGATTTCAAGGAAGGATACTTTGTCCTAATGTGGGACAAGAGAAAAGAAAAACCATGAATGCATAAAAAATTTGATAGTTGTGGCTAGGACCTGTTGACCGCCCATTTAGCACAGGTGGTCAACTCATGTGCCATGAAGAGATGCATCATCAGATGCCATGTTGTCGAAGACTTTTGGTGCTACAGGGCAGTGTTTGGCCCCAACACTTTATTTTGTAATTGGAATTTCTGCACCCCTACGTGGGTTAATAATGTAATAGGTCTACATGAGTCATGTCTAGGTCCGTTACCTTGGGATCGGTTCATTGGGAGAGTTCTTTTCACCGAGGGTTTTTTATCCTTAGGTTATCAATTGGGATTTTCAGCCTTATTGATTTCCCTTCAGTTTTTCCCTCACACTTGCAATAATTCCTCCAAAGTGGTGAACGATGTTCTAGTGGGATTATGTTTTGGTAACTATTATAGGGAATCATTGTAAATGACCATGCAAGACATCTTTGAAAGTTTCGCGGAATTTCGTCGAGTCTAAGTTAGTTTTTTTTAATTAATTAATTTTTAATTAAATTTCCCTAAGTTTTGGAGGTTCAATTATTTAATTAATTAATTATTTTTGAGCAATAATTGTAAAAACTAGGTCTTTGGACTTTTGATAGGGGTATTTGTGCTCAAAAGAAATGGAATAGCATCCTCTACATCCATGGACCAAGTTTGAGCTCAATCGGACAACTTTAGCCATGGGTTTGTCCACCCGGAGTGTCAGTCAGTCTAAAACAACAATTTTAATTGCTAAAGTCCAAACATGGCAAAATGTAAAAATTGTAATAATGAGTTAGAGGATGTAAAAAGGTGAAATGATGGTTAGAGAGAGACCCCCTAAGAATAACATTAGCCTCCCAACCTTTTCCAACCTTTTCTAACCCCCTACCACCTCACCACACTCAAAAGTTACGCCCCCCTAGGGGGATTGACGTTTTTTTCTTGGTGGTGGATGTTGTGACTTAAATGGGGCCCCCTCTCATGAGTTATGACTCCCTTTAACCCCCACATCACCTCCTAGGGTGATCCCAGTCCCTTTTTCTTATTAATCTCCCTCCATTCCTTCCATTTCACCCTTTTTTTGCACCTTCCAAGAGGAGTTACGCCCCCCTCCATCTAGAAACTCCAAAAATGATTTTTTTTAAATTATTTGAGACCTCTCACATTCCTTGGCATCAATCCCAAGGCCTCCCCACCTCTTTGCTTGATCCTAACACCTCCTACATTTTTCTACACCCTAGATCTATTGTGCAAACCCTAGATGGTGCGTCCTAGCCTTGAGATCTACTCATTTACTTGGTGGTGGACACTTGGCTTAGATCCAAGAGAGGTAGGTTTGCCTCTCCAAGTATAAATAGATCTCATTTCTCACTCCCAACTCACGATATCTTGAGCTATTGTTATGCTACTTGATTTTACACTCTCTCTCTTTCTTTCCATAATTTCATTCATTTCCATTCTATGCTCTAGGGTTTTTGGAGTATTTTATCTCCAAGACTATTTTTCTTGAGTAATATCAATAAAGGAGAAACTTTGGAGGACAACTAGAGGATCAAGGCGTATGCTTGTTTTTCTTATGCTTGAGAGGTAACTTTTTGATAATTTTTGGGTGATTGCAACACTAGATCTTAGGTAAAGTGTTATCTAAGTAGATCTACTAATGCGTGTGCTTATGGATTTATCTATCTTGATGTGTTGAATAGAATAGAAGTGTCATTTTATTTACATACATCAACATATTTTCTATTGTATGCATATCACTTGAAAAGATTTTGCAGGTATTACTTCTAGGGTTTCATTGGGAACTCCTTCAAGAAGAAGGGTCACTTGAAGCTTTCATACACTCCATTTATCTAACCCTATTACTTTTCATCTATTATTGCTTTTCACACATTCCATTTTCAACTAGCATATAATTGTTTAAGTAGGTCATTCTTGGTTTCTTGTGGAAAGTTCTTGCCCTAAAAGGCAAGGGTTTTCCTTAATCTTTTTTGGTTGTGTGTAGCCATTCTAGCAAGCAAAGCTTGCTGATTTTGCAGGTTTTCAGATCTGATTGAGAGGACATTGGCTGCCCAAAGGAGAAGCACACAACACTAAAAGACCCTCCAAGGGGTTTGGTAGCTATCTCTCAACCCAACTCTTCTTTTTCATCAAATTTTGGCACATCTTGCCTCCTTTGCTTGCTTGTGGTGACTTGCACCCTTAGAGGAGGAAGTGTTACGGCCCTCCTCTTGGTGTAATCCCCTTGGGTAGTGTAGATCTAGCTAGGGTTTCATTATTTTAACTTTTTTTTTCTTTTCTTAGCTAGGTTGTGAGGTTTTGGAGGTGAGGGCACCTTCCAAACCTAGGCCGTGGGGTTTTGTTGTTTGATTGGCAGCTTAGTTTGTAACTTAGTTTATCTTTCTTTCTCTTCTCTTTAATGGTTTGCCCTAATTCCTAAAATTTTAAAGAACTTAACCTAACTAAGCAAAACCTAAATAATCACCTACCTAATTGGGAGAGGAATACCCCAATAGGCAAGGCCAAGTGTTGAATGATATGATGTGATGTGATCTATGGTTAAATGATATAATTTGCTTATGTTTTAGATCTACATCTTAATCTTAAGCCTATTGGGCAACATCTAAGTAACATAC
>ML788548.1:1561351-1579517 GCA_009831015.1 Picea engelmannii | reverse complement strand
ATACCCTCGCAGGGGTGCGGAAATCCCGTTTACAAAAATTTAAGTGCTGGTGTATAAAACACCCAGTAGAACCATCTCTATCTCTGACATAGAATAATCTTCATGATAATGAGTTGACCTCTGTGCTAAACAGGCGGTCAACATACCTCACTAACAAAAAACCCTAATTTGCATGTACGACAACAGTGACGTTTTTCACTTTTCTCTAGTGAAAGATGCTCTCTTAAGCTTGGCTCTAAAACCATGTTAAGGTTTAAGCCATTATTATTGTTCTTTGCATTTCAATAGATAACAACAGTATAAGATAGAATCACTGAGAAATACACAATCACAAGAGACACATCATTTATCCTGGGAAACCCTCATGGGGCAGAAAACCCAGCAAAACTTCCTTAATATAGATAGCCAATACAATGCCAAGAGATAACTCAAACAAGTACAGAAAGTCCTCTCCCAAAGATGAGCCCCTCTCTCTCTCTCTCTCTCTCTCTCTCTCTCTCTCTTCTCCAACTGCAGCTCCGAAACTTGTCTCTCAAAATGAACAAGTGAGTGTGTGTCTAAGTGAGGCGCTAGCCTCTTTATTTATACAAGACTGGCACATGTGGGAGTGTCCTTTCACTGGCAGGGCCGAATTCTTCTCCTGGGTGGTTATAACCACCTTTATTATATTCTGGGGCCTCTTTGATATATTATGGGGCTAACTCCTCTTTCTGCCTATTACAATTACATTATGACCAATCTGCAAAAGGGGATTTGGTCCTTTTACAATAGCCAACATGATCAATCCACAATGGGGATTGATCCAATGAATAATATATCAAATAATAATAATAATACACTTTGCAGTTACATTATTTCAAGAGGATAGAATAGAACCAACATAACTTTGATCTTCTGCGAAAGGTAGGGAAGTTAACTATATCATCTTTTGATGAATCTAATAGGTGCATAGCCCGAGAATGGGTACATAATTTGGACACTTACTTCAAGCTTAACCTGATGACAGAGGCAAAGGCAATTAAGTTTTTCATCCTACACTTGAATGGATAAGATCATGAGTGGTGGTACCATGGGCTAGTGACACTAGGAAATTCCAACATCACATCATATGTGGATTTCACCCAGATATTGATGGACAGGTTCAATAAGAAGGATCCTGAGATCCACTTCAGGGAGTTGGCACAACTGATGCAGTCAAGTACACCAGAGGCATACATCACATAGTTTCAGAGGATGGAAATCATTGTAACTGATATTTCTTAGCAGAGCTTGGTAATGTTATTCACGAAAGGCTGAGTTGAACCCTTGCGAGGTTGAGTGAAGTCTTTTAGGCCAATCACACTACAAGACGCTATCATGAGGACACAAGACATGGCAGACACAGTATCATAGAAGGCACCAATGAAACCATTTATTCCACAGAAAGGTCAAGGGACGAAGCCTCCCCATAGGGCATGGACAAGGAAGGACTGGATGGATGAGGAGACTCAAAGAGAGATGAGGGGGAAGAAGCTCTGCTCTAGTTGCAAAGAACCTTGGGAGCCGGGTCACCGATGTATGGGAAAAGGTAAGGTCCATTATATTGAGGTGTTTTTTGACGAGGAGGAGGATGGTGATGATGAGACAACTCACTTACAAGACAGTGGACAGAGTAGTGGTGAGACACCACACCTTGAGATTACAGAGCAGGTGCCATTGCAGGAGGGTGCCAAGAGAGTGACCATTGCCACACTTTTAGCAGTCCCCAAATATTACACCTTCAAGCTCAGAGGAATTTTGCAGGGGCAGAGAGTCACATCACTGATTGATGGTGGGGCCACCCACAATTTCATTAATGCAACACTTGTCACTAGGAGACACATCCCTGCAGAGGACTTTGAGGGGTTCAATGTGGTAGTAGAAGATGGGTAAAACATGATGTGTACTTAGAGGATCAGGAGATTGGATGTGACATTGAGCAACTATAGATTGACTGATGACTTTTATGTCATGGATTTGGCAGACACTCATGTGGTGTTAGGTGTTCAATGGATGTACTCAGTGGGAGATATCCACATGAACTATCAGGACATGAGGATGGAGTTTAGGGTTAAAGATGGTCAACGAGTTATTCTGAGAGCTATGACGACAGGAGTTCCGAGGATCATATCAAATAAACGCATGGAGGCCATTTTTAGACACACGGATGTGGCTTGCGCAACAGAGTGCTTCATCACTATGTAGAAGCCATCTCAGGATCGCCAGCACTATCATGTGGACATACAGGAGCTTCCTGGAAATCATGACAGAGTGTTGGGGCCGCTACCAGCAGGGAGACCACCTGACAGGGGATTTGAGCATGTCATTGAGTTAGAGGAGGGGGAAAATCCCATGATCACCACACCATACAGACATCCGAAGAAGTTTAAGGAAGAAATAGAGAAGGTCATATTGGAGTTGTTGGAGATGGGGCACATATGGCATAGTTCTAGTCCCTTCGCTTCTTCAGTGGTACTGGTGAAGAAGAAATATGGCAGGATAAGGATGTGCATCGACTACAGGGCATTAAACAAGAAAACCATAAAAAAACGATACTCGATACCCAGGATTGATGAGTTGAAAGATGAGTTACATGGGGCAGTGTACTTATCGAAGATTGATCTTCGATCAGGGATAGAGAGGAGGACATCCATAAGACAACATTTAGATGTCACTACGGGCACTACGAGTTTCTAGTCATGTCCTTCAGGTTGACTAACGCACCAGCTACCTTCCAATCATGTATGAACCATATCTTCAACAAGCAGTTGAGGAAGTTCTTACTAGTGTTCTTTGACGATCTTCTGATCTATAGCAAGACTTGGGAGGAGCATCTAAGGCACGTAGATGAGATTCTCGGCATTATGGAGGAGCGGTCACTATTTTCCAAGGAGACAAAGTGCGAGTTTGGGATGACAAAAATCATCTATCTAGGACATGTGATTGGTGTCGAAGGAGTAAAGGTGCATCAGGAGAAGATCCAGACAATCTTAGATTGGCCCACTCCCAGATCACTTACAGAGTTGCGGGGGTTCTTCGGGATATGCAACTATTATGTGCTTTGCAAAAGCATTTTCACAACTGGATGCACCATTGACAGATTTCACTAAGAAGGGAGCGTTTAAATGGTCAGAGAACACACAGGTAGCATTTGACAAGATGACGAAGGTGATGAGCACTTGCCCAATGTTAGCACTTCCAGACTTCTCACAACCATTTGTACTGGAGTGTGATGCATCCGGTCAAGGGATAAGAGTAGTGTTGATGCAGAATCAACACCCCATAGCTTTTGAGAGTTGGAAGTTAAGGGAGCCAGATAAGCTCTATCCTATTTATGATAAGGAGATGTTGGTCGTCATGCATGCACTGGCCAAATTTAGACAGTACCTGGTGGGAGGATGCTTTGTGGTTAGGACTGACCACAACAACCTGAGATATTTCTTGGAGCAGAGGGACCTGAATGAGAGACAACAAAAATGGGTGAGTAAGGTGCAGGCATATGATTTTGACATTGAGTATGTGAAGGGCAAGAAGAACGTAGTTGTTGATGCCCTTTCTAGGAGACCCGCAACCTTCTCCATGACAGAAATCTCAGCGGACTGGAAGTCCATTCTCTTGATGGAATACTCCAAGAATACATTCGCCTGTGAGATGATGGAGGGAATTATTCAGGATGACAGGTATAGGGTAGTGGATGAAATCATCTACTACAAAGACAGGATCTATCCTGTCCATGAGTCCACACTCAAGGATAAGATTCTGAGGGTAGTACATGATGCACCATTGGCAGGGCACCCGAGGTATCTGAAGACCTACAGGAAAGTGAGGGAGATATTCTCTTGGAAGGGTCTCAAGGAGGATGTGCTTCAGTATGTGAGGGAGTGCATGACTTGTCAGCAGAACAAGTCGGAGCTTACACATCCTGCAGGATTGCTTCATCCGTTGCCTATTCTAGAGAAGAAGTGGGAGAGCATTTCCATGGATTTCATTACAAGGTTGCCAAAGGTACAGGGAAGAGACTGTATCTACATGGTGGTGGACAAGTTGACCAAATATGCGCACTTCTTTTCCATTCCTTCAGAGTATAGCGCATCTCAGGTGGCGGATATATTGTTTTGGGAGGTGTTCATACTAGATGGTATTCCGAGGTACATAGTCAGTGACCGAGAAAACAGGTTTCTCAGCGCATTCTGGAAGGAGTTCTTCATGTTATCAAGGATAGATTTGACACCTACTACCAGCTATTGCCCTCAGACATATGGGAAAACAGAGATAGTGAACAAGTGGATTGAGGGGTACTTGCGGAACTACGTGTCAGGACAACAGAGGGCTTGGATAAAGTTGTTTCATCTTGGGGAGGATTGTTATAATACCACTTATCACATGCCCATCGGGATGAGTCCATTCAGGGCATTGTATGGCTATGATGCCCCATCATTTGTGGATTTGACATTTGGGGAGAGCAGGCCCCCCAAGGCCAAAGATTGGTTGTAGGAGAGCCAGGACATCTTGAGAGTCCTAAAGGAGAACTTATAAGTTGCCCAGAATCAACAAAAGATGAAAGAAAACAGGCACAGGATAGAGTGCAACTTTGAAGTTGGAGATTTGGTCTTTTTGAAATTCCAGCCTTACAAATAGTCCTCGCTGAACAAGACTGGCAAAGACAAATTGAAGCCTCTCTTCTATGGACCATACAAGGTGATCAGGACAGTTGTAGAGGTGGCGTATGAGTTGCAGTTTCCAGAGGGTAGCAAGATCCACAATGTCTTCCATGTATCTTTCCTCAAGAAGGCGTTGGGACAACATGTCACCACTTCAGTAATATTCCTCTGCTAGACAAGAAATGGCAATTGATTCTGACTCCAAAAAGGATTATTGATGTCAGGGTGAGGAGGCTAAGGAGCAAAGTGATCCAGGAGTACTTGGTTGCATGGAGAGATTTGCCCGCCGAGGATGCCACTTGGGAGGGACAGCAAATCTTACAACCTCCCGATTTGGAGTTGCTTGGGGACAAGCAATCTCAGGAAAGGAGGACTGTGATGTCCCCTTCCTCTTGATAGTGATGGAGGATGACTTAGTAGCCTATACGACTCCCGTATTCTATTGTCAGTTAAGGAAAGGGAATCAAGGGGATTTATTTAATGTCACTCGGCGAGGAAGAGTTATATTTCTAAGTGACATTAAGTAAAATAAAATTATTAATTACTTAAGCATTAAAAGTGACTTTTAATGTTTAAGTAAATATTAAAGAGGAAAATAAGAGTCATGTTTGATTTGGTCAAAATGGGAGAAAGTTCTAGAAGGCATGGAATAAGAATAAAAGGAGGGGTAGTACTTCACTTTGGCATTATGATTTGATCTCTTATTTGGAGTGCTCTTGGAGCCACGATTTTCTATGGGGTTTTGGCAAAACCCTTCCATTGTTGGCTTGGTTTCGATAGTGCAACATCCACCCTAGCTAGACAAGAGGGAGATCCATCTGGGATTTCTATTGGAGCTTCATTTGGCATTTTGTCTTCAGTCTTTTGGTGTAGTGATTTATTGAAGGCTCGTGATCTTGTTGGAGGGATGATTTCTATCATTTGCAGGGATGTGGGAACTTGAGGAGGTCGTGGGGCTTGATTGGAGGTTTGTGGCATCGAGAGGAGATCCATAGGGTTTCTAGAAGGCTCAACCTTCTTCCTGTTGCAGAGCCGAGGGTCAAGGAGAGGTCGCGGGGTCCTATTGGGGGCCGAACCACCATCTTGTAGTTCTGCAAGGTAAAGGAGAGGCTACAAGGCTCTATTGCAGACCACATCATAGAGGAGGAGAGTCGTAGGCTCTTGGGTCCGAATCGTGAGGGTTAAGGAGGGTCGAGTATTTATTTGTTGAGGCCGTGAACAATAGAGAGGGAAACGATAATATTGGAGGGTCTTTGAGAAGTAGCAGTAACTGTTGAGAACAATGTGGCATCATTCCTAGGTTTTTGAGTTGTTTATTGTATGTTTTGTTTGTGTATTGCAGCTGCTTTAGCAACCATTAGCAGAATTGTATTGTTGTTGTATTTGGGTTCCATCCATAATAAAATGCCATGATATCTTCTCTACTTCATGTGTACTTTGAATACTTTCAATATGTTTGACGGAAGTACTTTACTAAAATACATGCAAACTGTTTGTGGAAAGTCATCTACCAAGTTTTTCCATCAGAACATGTGTAATGCAAACTGTTTGACAAAATCACACAACTAAATTACTTAACAACACTAATATTCCAGCATAGTTCTACTGGGGATATTACACGCGGTTTGTAGACATGGAGTGTCGAGAGCCATATGCACAGACAGAGCCCCTCCTCTTACCACACATCACCACCGATTAGCGGGAGCAACGTCCAGCACACCAGCTTGTCCCACAAAGGATAGCAGGTCTTACTTCATGAGGTAACAAGTTCGGTCTCATGGTAAGTGTCATTTTAATAATTGAAGCATTTGAACATGTTGCAAAGGGTTCTTTCTTGATTTTGAAAATCTTTGCTTGAAAATTATGCCTTTTTTCCTCATTTCACCTTGGTGGTTGACATCTTGTCCTAGTAAGTAGGTCACCCTCGGTAAAAGGGTTGTTACTAGGGGGTCTCCTTGAAGGGTCATCATACCATTCCCGCACACACTTATCACTTTCCACACTCTTTCCCTTTTCGTTTCCTCATCTTTTGGGTCTTCGGGCATATTGACCCAAGAAGGGTTTGTACCTCATTTCATGGGAAGAAGGGGCTAAAGGCCCAAAGGGCTTGTAGCTAGAAAAAGATAAAATCCATACATTATCCTCTAGATGCTCGCTCTAAGGTCCTAAGAGAAATGAAACGCTTCTCCAAAAAATTCAAGGACCTGTAAAACAAAACACATAATTAATAAATGTCCTGCTTGTTGAGGGAATGCATTTTGCAGTGTCTTTTACTTTCCTTGCACATGATACTCTGTGTGTTCCTAGATTCGAGTGGCATTGTGGTGCTCCTTACTTTCCATTGCACATAGCACTCAATGCTTTGGACCCTAATCAATTAAGGGCAAATTAAGGGCTTGGAAAAAGGTTGCATTGCAAACGACGATGCAACGCACCCTCTACAAAGGCACCCATAAATGAGACAATATGAGCCCTTGTATGTCAAGAAACCACATGCCCAAAAGTTACACCCCCATCCACCTCATACTCTTTTACATGAATTAGAGAGGGTCCTATTGGGAAGCACTCTTTGACTTGGGGAATGATCTACCCAATAGGGAACCATGACAACCCTCCCATACTTAAATTTGGCAAGTTGTATAAGGTCTTTGAGCATTTGTTTATTTTGAAATGAGGGGGTTTGATGCACATGTTTGGGTGGTTCTTTTGTTAAACATGGCTTACCTGGAATGATACATGTGACTTGTGGACCCTTCGAGGGCGTACCTGTTTGTCTTTGCAGGACCATGCCAGGTGAAAGATTTTCTATGAAGGAACAAGGTCACTTGGACCTTCATAGGAGCTTGAAGCCCACAGGTTGGATGATGTGCCCCCCACTCATTGCACATTTGGGAAGATGAACGTTGCCTTTGGAGGCACTTGGAACCCATAAGATGATCACATTGAGGCCCCTTGCAACTGAACGTTGGCCTTGGGAGGCCTAGGACGGCATATCCTAGCCCTTGACGTCACCTTTCTTGATGGGGTTATGATGGGTTTGATGATGATGATGGTGGTGTGATGTGATTTGATGGAGAGAGATGCATTTCTTGTCACCCTAGCACACGACGAGGTGACACATGGCCTTTGGAGGCCCAACAACTTGCACTTAGAGGCTCAATGTCTCTCTTGGAGACCTAATGTCACCCCTTAGGTGCTTTTATTTTAATGTTATTTCATTTTTGTAAAATGTAAAGACAAATTAAAGGGTTGGCTCTCTTTCTATTTTGTAATTGACTTATTAGGGTTAGATGACCTCATATAAATAAAGGTCATTTCACTCATTTTGGATCATAGTTTTGAGAATTGCATACTCTCTTGGATGGAATTTTCTCCCTACTTGGGCAATTCGCTCTATCTCTGTCTTGGTGTATTGTGGATGCTTTTACCTATCTATGGAAGGAAGGTTGGTGCTATCTCTTGATGCTTCTTTTCTTGGAAATGTGGTGGAGTATTCTTGATAGGTAAGGGTTTTTCATGCTATGTCTTGAACTAGGAAAGGAATTTCTGCATTTGTGTTGTTTCTTCTTGGTTTTAAGGTTAATTTGGTTAAACCCTTGGAGGAGTATAAGGGCATACACCCTCCATCAAGATATATCTTTGTGTCATTGAAAAAGCTACTTTGCAAAGGTTGCTACAAGGAATAAAAGGGCTTACACCCTTGTAGATTTACCTTGCTATGGTTTGTTTTATCTAGGGAGTAAAAGGGCTAAAAGGGCTTACACCCTTGCTACCCTAGCTCATAAACAAGAGACTCCATAACCCAACACATCAGGCAATAATCCACTTGCATTGGAGATTGAATATTATGCATTGGTAAACGTGATATCAAGGAGTTTGAATTGTCTAAGCTTGGAATCTAATTTTACATGCTTTAAGATACATTGTGCCCTAAAGGGCGTCTTGATTAGCCAAGTGATATCATTGTTGTTATAAAATTTATGCTATATCCAATAGGGATGCAGCACAATCATTTTTATCTTACTCTTTGCTCACTTTTCTACCGCTAAAATTCACTTGTAAACTTTGATAATTGTTCTACTGGTTATAAGCTATCTTTTGAGTGGTTTACTTGTTGATTTTAGTGGCTAGAAATTGTTGTTGTAGCAATAGTTTGCTACGCTATAAGTCTGTTACAAATATTGCTGATAACATTAACTAACAGCCCTTTAATTGCTATCAAAGTCTTGCTTTAATCATTGGAAATTCATCTACTTATTGCTGGCTTTGTTTCCAATATCTTTCACTTGATTTTGATGGTATATTTGCGGCCCTTGTACCCATTTATCGTTGATATATATATTTCCATACTGCTGCAATTTGGGACAGCAAGGTTTCTTGCTGTATCTCCTTTGGTTTTGAGGCTTCATTCACTATATATTGTCTTGTTCCGGGAAGGGCTAACATTGTTTTTCAGGTACACTACCTTGGCAACCAATTACCTTCTCACGAGGCTCATCCTTAAGCTTCATTTTCACACTTGACCTTGACCTATAGGGGTATCCTTCATCTCATCTCACCTTCCATCACAATCCCCCTAAGGTCACCTAGGATTCCCCCTTGTGCTGATTCTATCATCACTAAAATGAGGGGAGTGTTTATCTAAGGTGACAGTGGGTAAATAATCCCATAGTTGTCACACAATTGTGGTCTGGGTTGAGCTTTGTCCAAACTACAATCAGTGTGATAACAATCACTACTATTGAAGAGCACTTAGATAACTTTTGGGCATGTTTTCAACTTCATCTTGTCTTAGATGAAGAGGAGGATGTTGTCCTAAGAGTCTTCTATGCTTCCTTTGTTGAAGATGCTAGGAAATGGTACAATAACCTCCTGGATAAAGGTATCAAGACTTGGGATGAATTTCACAAAGTTTTTATGAAAAGATGGGGCGCTAAGGGTAATCCTAACCTCTTGTTGCTACAACTTAGTGAGATGAAAAAGAAAGAGAATGAGATTGTTAAAGAATTTAATGCTAGGTTTGAGAGGTTACTTCGACAAATTCCCGATGAGATTATCCCCAAGACAACCTCTCTCACCTTCCTTTATCTCAATGCCTACCCAGGACCGTTTGGGTTTATGCTTAAGTACAAATGTTCAAAAAACCTTGAAGAAGCCCAAGAAGAAGTTGCCTTGACTGAGGCAAATCTTTATTTTTCAAATATTGAAGCCTTTTATGCCCCTAGGGATAAAACTGATACTAAGCCTAGAACTGTGCATAGTGTTGAAGCAACCCAAGATATAGATGCTCCATGGGTTCAGAACATTGAATAAGATATAAATGGTCTTGCTCAAAACTAGACTTTGTTGATGAACAAATTTACTAACTTAGAAATGACTCAGTAACAAATGGTGAAACCCCCATATAAGGGCCCACCACAAAGACCAAATCATTCTTGGAAGCCTAGGCCTCCAATTGAGCAAAGGGTTCCTAACACCTTAGCGCCTACCAATGTCATAGAGCCAGAAGAGGCTTCTTGGTGTCTACCCTGAGGGGATGAACATTGGGAACATGGGTGCCCAAAGAATAATCCTAGTGACGAGGGCCCTAATTATATGAACTTTCTTGACACATTGGAACCGGTCTATACTCTATCTTCTGAAGAATACTTCAATGTGACCCAAGAAAAACTAGAAGAAATCGAGAAAGAGGCTACTAGGAAAGCTAGAATAGAAATTTTAAGCCAAATGGATAAAGAGTCACTACCATGCAACCAAGAGCCACTACCCTGGCATGGTAACCAGATGTTGGTAGTGTCATACCGTTAGGCACCCATGGACCTAATAGGCTGGCTCATGATGAGACCCCCCTATCCTTTAACTAGGTCTTGATTTTATTTTTACGGTTCCCTCCGTTTCTTGCTGAGAAGCCTTTTATTGCTTTCTCGGGGATCCCATTACTACAACAACAAGTAAACCTTGTTGGTTATTGCTTGCTTGATTTTAGGGCTGCCAAGAACATCTGCTTCAAGGGCTAGAAAATCCGCATTTTCTTCAAAAAGGAAGCACTCATGTTCTGCCTTCAATTCCTCTAACTCTGCAGAAAGAGACTTTACCAGCTCCATCAGCTCACTCAGAGCATCTCCTTCCTCCTCGTAGCCTTCATCCTCACAACTTTCCTCTGATGCAGATGAATAGGGAAGAGAAAGAACTGATTTCTGATCCAAGTCATCAGGCTCATCCTCACAACGTTCGTAAGAAGCAGCTCTATCTTGAATACAGTCGTTGTATCCCTTACAAAACTATGACAAATTAACTCAGAGGGATAAAAATTCTGACAATGAGCGTTGAAAGCTGCATGAAAATCTCCCAGTGAAGAAATGATAGCAGGGGGTAAAGAATGATAGCACTCACGAGAATCCCCTGCTAACGAGAACATGAACATTTTCATTAATACATCCTCCTGATGTATCTCCCACTGGTGCATGAGTTCATGAAACTCTCTGAGATGCTGAGCAAGGTTGTCCTCTTTATGCTCCCTAAATATAGGAAAATAATCATTCCATTCATTTGGAGCAGGAACAACACTGGGAAAACCAGGAACAACAGAAAAATTAAAGGGAGCAAACCTCCGAGCCAGGATTCTTTCCATTTCGAACCAGTGGAGTCGCCAATCGATTCTTCAACCATGGAGTTGCCAGGTGAATGATGCGCAGAATGAGTGTGTCTGGTCTTCGTTCACCATCAAAGACCAGATTTGATCGTTGTGTTCTCTAAGGGGCTACTAGGTGTAGCCAGAAGCAGCCACACTGAAACAGTGAATTTGAGACAGTGGACTCGCTAGGTGCACAGTTGCAATATTCAATGGTTCTGATGTCTAATGCACCTTCAGAATCAGTAAGTTTTTTCGTTCTACCCAGGGAAAATCTTCAATTTCGTCCCCGACAACAGCGCCAGAAATGTTAGCACCGGAAGTCACCTCTAGATTGCTACAGAGGTAAGCCCAGTACCCATCAGTTTTTTGGGGTGGATGTTGGTTTAAATATGGATTGGTCGATGGCCAAAACTCATCAACATGAAAGATGTTCAACACAGAACTGGATAGGAAATGCACAAGGAAGTGAGGGCCACATTAACTTCAGTTAGTAAATTGAGTTAAGGCGAGAGCAGAGGGAAGACTTAGGAGAAAGGGTGAAAGAGACTGCTCCGAGCATCAGGTCTTCCAGCATCTCAGAGAAGAAAACCCAAGCTCAAGAGCATTCTTGAGCTCAAATTCTGACACTGAGATATGCCTATAAGGGACACAGTTGCAGCAGCAGTATGATCAAACCTCCATCATCCTGCAACTGCAATAGCTCGACTGGATCCTCCATGCCCGAGCCATTCAATGTGAGAGGGGAAGGGGACACAGGGAAATGATCAAAACTAACCACGATACTAACATAATCAAACCTACATCATGACAATATAACGATCCTTGACTGGATCATCCATGCCCAAGTGTTTTAAACATCTTTTACAGACAAAATGGAAAGAGGGAAGCTGACTTCTATTAACATAAAAGTCTCAAGTCAATTACATAACCAGAGAATAGCTCTGGCAGAACAAAATTACAGATCGGGAGCTCTGCTCAACCAAAGACCATTACAAAAAGACAAAACTCCAAACTTATACTCAAAAAATGTCGTTCCTGCAGCAGAGGCGTGCCCGGGTCTTCGCATTAAAGGCTTTACGTTGCATGCTTCCTGTCAGACTGTGCATGCAGTCTCCTGTCAGAAGCGAGCTCTGTTAGACGCAATCGTGTTTCAGGAAGGCTCTGCAGCTGAGCTGACCTGATGACAGTCCTTTCTCGAGCTTTCCATTTATGGTGGAAGTGATGCTCAATCACCACCAATCAACCTCAATAATTGCTTCTTCGGGATCGAGAAGGCCTGAGTTAGCACTACACCTGTGGAATTTGGCGACCTCTGCGTTCTGCCATCTGGATCTAAGTTGGATGGTTGCAGGGATGGTTAGGCAGTTGTGGACGTGGACGAAGATCTGGTGGGACGATGAGCGCGAATGGCAAGCTATTGGGTGTGCGATGGCCAGGTGGAGGAGACACGGAGGTTGGGAAGAAGCAGTGGGGGTGACACAAGTGAGAACTGAGAAGGTGATGTGGAGTAAAGTGGTACAGGTGGCGGGAGATGAGAGGGGACAGGTGTCGGCGGGACGGTTTGTGGAGTGGCCACTTTTCGACCTAGGATAGGGCATAATATGCACATGCGCATATCGGGGCTGCGAAAAGTGGTTTCATTCTTCCCCGCTTTTGGGCCCGATGTGTGTCTCTGGATGACACGTAGCGCCTCCACAAAAACCATGGTTTCTTCCCGGCCCGCTCTATATTTTTAACGATTGCGCATGATGAGGCCCTGATATGGCCAATGACCATCGATCTGGAGTGCGCAGATCTCAACTGCCCAGATCTACGCGCCTCTTATCACAACATGCCAAACGGTCACATCAACTCCAACGGACTTAGGATAAGAGCCATTTAGTGGGTTTTTTTAACCCCATTCTTTGCATTTTTCCAACTAAGGGCCAAATCCAGGAAAAACTCCCCCTTGCAAGAATATGTGATAACACAATCGAATGTAGAAAGTAATCGTTTTTTGTTAAAATTTGTAGGGATGACCCTAATTTTGTAGGGTTAAGAGAAAGTGGTTTCCCCTAAGCGTAAACTAAGCCCTAAGTCAACAAAAATTAGTGAGTAGATGCTGAGAAAATAGAGGGCTCCCATTGGCCACCCAAAATATGCGTATCTAACCGAATTATAGGCTCGTTTTTCCCAAATAGTGTATGAAAAAGAGGTTTCTCTCTTTTCACCAATAGGTTTTTTCATTTGAGAGTTTCATTTTCAGCAGCTAAAGACGGTGAAACAGAGGCTAGAGGCCATCAAAAAATGAAGATATACCTTGTGCATCACAGTTGTGCAGCAACAAGTAGCATTCTCCTCCTTCCACTTCTCCCATATTTTATTCCCATTCTCACTATAAGTGTTATTTGAGTAATACTATTTGTAGAGGGAAGCAATGAGGCCCAAGTCAATGATTCTATAATCCCAAAGCCCTGGTGCACATATTGTATAAATAGAACAATTGTTTTAGATCTAAAACTTTATAGTCCCTAACATTGGAGCTATTATTTTATAAATGAACTATTGGGTTTATTGTGAAATAAGGATTGAGGTTGTTGCCATTGATAAGTAATAAATTCAAGCTAGTTATGTTGGTTTTTCCTCTTCATTTTCTGCCTCACAAGTTGTTGAAAAAACCAACGGATTTATGCTTGTTTTACCCATTTGTTTTTTTCTTTATTTTATTTGATTTGCAAGTCCCCTTAAAAATGTTTCAAGCTTAGCACTTCCTTTGGTTTTTATTCGGTATATTTTCAAGTCCTTTTTGATTGATGAATGCATTTATTTTCATTAGGACTAGGGGCGATCACCATTAATGAGAGGGTTAGAGCTCAATTATGGACTATGGCTTTTAAATGCCCTCATTATCCTGTTTCTTTATTTTTATCAGCCGACTGCAATCTATCTTTGGGCCTTTAGCCCCTTCTTCTCATAAGAGAATGAGGTACATGTCTTTTTGTGTACATGTAACCACATTACCCAAAAGGTGGGAGAATGGAAGATAGAGGATGAACATGTGGTAGGTATGATCGGGAATGGTACACTACCCCTTTCAAGGAACCACCAATAGTACCCCTTTTCCCCAGGAGTGACAGCACGGGACTAGGATGCCTAGGATGGCCACCAAGATGAAACAAGGAAAAAAGCATAACTTTTGAGCTCATGATTCATTATCCAATTTCAACCTATGATCATTACTCAAATTCCCAAAGTATTAAATATGACACTATATGAAACAAGGACTAATGTACCTCATAATGTGTTGGAACACCATCTCCCAATGAGCCTTGCTGATTGAGTGTGATGAGCCATGCTAAATAGAAGAGACATCTGATGGGGCTACGGGGCTTCTCTGTGGACATGATGATCATCATCATCGTCAGGATCATTGTCTCCATTGCAGGCCATGAGACATTATCTCCTCTAGTTACCCATAGGTAGGAGGGGGAAACAAGTCTTATGCTTAATAATGCATAACTAAAGAAAGGACTAAAAAATCAATGAAAATATAAAAGGGGTAGTAAAACAAAGTGCCAAGGTGGTAACTCTAAGCTAAATGCTCCCTCTTAAAGGATTGCATATGGAATTAATGAAGACTCCTATCTCTTGAAAGCTAGTTGGACAAGACAGAAGACCTTTACATCATCATACATGATTTTGAAGGTCAATACGTGAAGTTTCCCCTTCCCCTTCCATAAATTTTCCATCATATTTTCCTATTTATAACTTAGTGATTTAGGAAATATCTCTTGTCTTAGGATTTGTCACATGTAATAAAGGTTGAGATTGTCCTACCATGGTGAAAATTAGGCAAATTCTAATATTAACGTATGCTATCATGTTGCTAGAAGAAATCACTTGGTGTGCATCACTTAATGACTTGTAAAGAGATTAGACCTAGCATTATAAGTGGAAACCTTGCATTGGGATTTGTGTACATGCATCTGGGTGGAATCTACGATTTGGGATCCGTGTATCATACCTCGAGATTCGTGTACTTGACTTGGGACCCATGACATTGCATTGGGATCCGTGATACTACCTTGGAATATGTGTACTTGCATATGGTCATATCTATCTACAATGGGATCCATGCCATCACATTGAGATACATGTCACTGCATTGGGATCCATGCCATCGCATTGGGATACATGTCACTGCATTGGGATCCATGAAAATGCATTGGACGATGACAGGGACTCCACATCATTAGCATGTGCCACATGGACCATTCCTTGAGAGCACACTTGCTTTCTTGGATCATTTCTTGAGGTTGTTGAGGTGGTTAGAGCACATATTTTGAGGAAAACCAGCTTCAAGGGAAGTTAGCTTTTGACAGAGTTCCCTAAATTCCTCCAAATCAACACCATTAGAAGCAAAATGACTACGAGATTTACAAAATGTTGTCATAATAGAAAATCAAGAAAAATATGACATAGTTATGGCATTTTTAAATCTGTCGGGAGAAAAATATGGTTGCATTTTGACCACTTGGCATCCTATTTAATTCCACACGTGTGGGATGTTAGAATATCTTGTGGAGTGCACCTCTTCTCTTTGACTAGTCCACCCACACGTTGGAGTTTCTTGAGGTGGTTATTTCATGATATATTATTTTATTTGCTTAGGATGGTTTTCGACCATAGTTTTGAGGGAACCTCTTGTATTTCCCCATGGTTTTGCTAGAGCACCTTGTATTAGATTATGGTTTTGTATTTGCACATGGTTTTCACCCATGGTTTTGTGATGCACCTCATCTATTTATGAGAGGCCTCTTCTTCATTGTAACTTGCTTGGAGATAATTGAAAAAACTAGTCTTGCTTGCCAAAGCTATTGTATATTCTTATCTTGCTTGAGTATTTGTTCTAACTTCTAAGTATATAGTGGGTGTTTGTATTTTGCAAGTGTGCTAGGAGGAAGGAGCTACTACAAAACAAGAAAGATTCCCTTCCAAGTTGGAAGAGTCCTGTAAGGTATAGTCCATCTTGCCTTAACTTCTTTGATTCACTTGTATTTAGTATTGGAGCATTAATATTGGATGTCTAGGGGCTCAAGTTTTTTTTCTAGGACTATTTATGAAGGTCATTTGTAGTACTTAGACTAGGTCTTTCTACGAACTAGTCTCCCCTATTGGCTTGCAGATTTTCAAATACCCTAGTTTGATGCTCATACGACAACCCTTTGAATGGTGCATGTGACTTCAATACATATGATGCATGTTGATGCTTGTAGGGAAATCCTTAGATGGTGCATATAACTTCAACACATAAAGTAAGTGAACAAACATCTTTAAGCTTAATTAGTTGACCCCATAGCCCAAGTGAGTAA
Organism: Picea engelmannii; assembly: GCA_009831015.1. Classification (NCBI taxonomy): domain Eukaryota; kingdom Viridiplantae; phylum Streptophyta; class Pinopsida; order Pinales; family Pinaceae; genus Picea; species Picea engelmannii. The sequence goes on along the minus strand of ML788548.1, from coordinate 1,562,853 downwards.
GGACTAATCCACCTTTTTATACTCTTAACCCACAATCTTTTAGATCTTTCCCCTTTATTTTTTTTCCAAGCAATTGATTAGATTCTAGAATGTTTGCTTGTAGATCTAGATTGCAATTTATTCTCAAGTCTTTGAACTTAAATAATCAGATCTAGTAGTAGGCTTGATTTCTCAAGCAAATCGTTCCATTTCTATGCCTTAATCTTTCAAAGGCTTTGCAATTCTTTGGATCTAGTGGTTTAAATCTATATCTTTTGATGGATCTAATTGAAAATAATAAATAGACTAAATTATGGTCAAAACCAGCTAACGATTTGGTTTTTAGTTTATGTCATTTTCATAAGTGCTGGAAATTATCATTTGATGGGGGTTTGACACTTTTAGCACACATTTACTTGAACTTTTTGCCTAATCTGTGTTTAGATCACTCATATGCACTTAAACAATGGTAAATGATGCTTAAGGATTTTGAGGCTTAAAGGTTTTTTTGTTGAATCCATTTTTTTGAATATACCTCATTGGATGAGGGTTTGATGACACTTGCTGCTTATTCCAACATTTCATAGGATTTACAATCTATGGTCTACACATTAAAATAAACTCAAATGACACCTTTGTGATCCATATGATTTTATAACCTCATGTTTTGACACTGTTGAAATAGCTACTTTAATCGATTTTGACTTGAGTGTTGAATTAATTTGTGGTCCATACTCACTAATGAATCAAATCGATGCATCAAACATGTGAACGACCTGCTATACAAGTTGAACGTTGGTTTTGTTTGGCTGGTATATTTCTGGTTTTGAGCAAATCTGATACATTAAGCCCTAAATCTGTAATGTCCCCATTTTGGGACATTATAACATTACAACATTTCAGAGTGTTATGCGTACCCGAGTAGCCAGATAGGGGTGACAAAGAGTTCAAGAGATATTGAGGGGTTTATTTGGGCCCTGTTATCCCCGATATCTAGGGATAACTAGGAGATCATGTCTCGAGGCCCACATGATCCCAGACATGGAGTACGAGAGCGGATCGACTTGAGCTTGGCCCTTGAGGGCCCATCTTTCTTCTTCTCAGCCAGACTTGTCCTGTCATCAGTACTAGCCTCCATCACTACCGGCCTGGGCTTGCATCAGAAAGGGCTCTTGCTCCATGAGGTAATTGGTCCGAGGTATCATGGTATGTGTCATATTTGATCATTATAACCTTCTTATGTATGCATTAGGTCCTTTTCATTTTGGATGACTACTTGGATCTTACACTAATCCACTTGACCACTGTTTGGGGTAATTGATGGGGTAGCTTAGCAAGTTGGTATTCATGGGTTTTGGTTAGCCACCAAGGGGGGTTTGTAGAGCCATCGTCCGCTCCCACCATATTATCGCTTTTACATCTTAAAACCCCGCTCATCCATCCCATTCCCCTAGTCTGGCCATTAGAATGACCTTCCAGGGTACATCTTGTCTTGTGGGAAGAAGGGGCTAAAGGCCCAGGGG
>ML788548.1:1516009-1552060 GCA_009831015.1 Picea engelmannii | reverse complement strand
TCATCATTGGACGAGACGATCGTTTTGAGCTATATAGCAGCCGATTCCGACGGTGGAATCCTTTGGGGCGCATTCAGTGCCCAAGGAGGGGCGCAAACCCCCCAGGGGTCCAGATCCAGTGCCGTAGAGGTCCGATCCGAGTTTCGACAGACATTATTTCCAGTGTAGAGGCCAGGGCGCATTGATTGGAGCAGTTTCGATCCCATTCTGACGGTGGATTCTTTAGATCGAGTTTTCCAGCTGGTAGCGGTTACCGTATTTCTCCGGGATCACTCATTTTTGCCTATTCATCCGTGCATGCAGCAGATCTGCTGTCTCCTTACGGTCACAGGTATTTCTTTGTTATTTGATTGTATTCCAGTACAGATCCAGGAGATCTGACTGACGTCTAGACTCTATATTTTCAGTAGGCTATTTGTATTTCCATGCATGAACGATTATTATTCATGATATTGAGCAGTTGACATCCTATACTCTTGCATGCGTCTTTATATGATTGTTAAACCTTTATTATGCAACATGCACATGTAATAACCAACATGCAACCACAATAACCAACATGCAAACACAATAACCGAAGAACATCTCAATCACACAGCTAAAACGCATCCAGAAACCCCCAGTGTATCAGATCTGCACGCCAGAGCAGAAGAACAGTAGTAAATATCTTGATCAGCCGGATCAGGGATATTTCAAAATCTGAGTTTGATCAGATTCAAAACTGGCATATGAAGGTTTAGCAACAGATTTAAAGGTCTTTTCTTGATACTTGGATATTACATTATAATAATAAATCTGTGGCTGTGATAATCTGATAAAAGTGTCTCAATTACACTAAATGCACTTCCAATTCTTTACAATAGTTCTGCAGCACTTATTACAGCAGTTTTAATTTTCAAATGTCATGATGGTTTAATAATTTGAGGGCAAAGTCCTAAATCTGAGCATAATAGTTTGGTATCACTGTTTAAAGAATCCATTTCATGCTATATAAGGTGACAGGGATGGAGATAAATGACAGGAAATATTCTATCAAAACCAACAAGCTGGACCCGGTGGTTAGTGAATGGCTCGAAATCCTCTTCCCTTATGAGGCTTTAGATGTTGATGGAGGTTTAAAGTATCTGGGTTTCAGGTTAAATCCAAACTCATATTTATATGCAGATTGGTCCTGGCTATCAGTGAAGGTTCAAACCAGAATTGATATTTGGGTAAACCGTTTTCTTTCTCGAGCGGGAAGATTAGTTTTAATAAAATCTATCCTTTGCAGCATGCCAGTCTATTGGGAAACCATCGCCAATATTCCAAAAGGCATACTGTCAAAAATACACAAAGCTTGCTTCATGTTCTTGTGGTCAGGAAAGAAAAATGAAGAAGGAATCCCTTCGGTCAAATGGAATTGGCTAGAAAGACCAAAAGAAGCAGACAGCTGGGGAATAAAAAATCTGCTCTGGTTTAACAAAGCGTTGGTGGCAAAAAGCTTATGGAGGCTCATCTCCAACAGGATGATTTGGGGAAGAGTCCTCATCTCAAAGTACTTGGACAGAAAAAAAATTGAAGAATGGTTTAGAAGTCCAAGGAAGTCAGTGGTGGTAAGCTCGATTGGGTGGAAAGCAATGGTGGATGCATTCCCTCTGATTGGTAAATCGGCAGCATGGCACATTGGCAATGGAAGAAATGTGAGGATAGGAGAAGATCCTTGGGAAGGATTGTCAAAGTACTATAAGTTATCAGAAAGCTTGGTAAGGAGACTCCATGCACATAATATATTCTCTCTAAATGATGCAGCGGTGCAAGACACTGATATACCTGGCAGAACGATATGGAAGTCAATGGCAGCACTGAACCTGGAAGGTGAGTTGGAAGCTGAGTAGAAAGAATACACAGATTCTCTCAAATCTTGCTTTATAAGTCTTGATGAGGCTTCTCAGGACAACGTAATATGGGAAAAGAATTAAAAACTCGGGTCCTATACAGTAAAACTTGGTTATTTATCTATTGCAGAAGAGTCGATTGAAGAGGATTTCAAAGGCTGGTGGAAATCAGTGTGGAAGTGGAAAGCTTCAGAGAAGATGAAAATCATGTACTGGCTTTCCATGGAGCAGAAGATCTTGAATTGGGATGTTTTAATAAAATGGGGTTGGATAGGGCCAAGTAGATGTTCTTTATGCCTTCTAGACTGCGAATCTATAGGCCACCTTTTTTTCCAATGTTCTTATGTGGCCCAGGTATGGAGTAAGGTGGCGGAAAAATTGAAGCTTCCACTCGTCTCATACGAGGGGAATCTGGAAGAGTGGCAAGTAGACTGTAACAAAGATTTGGCTAGCAGTGAGTTTGATTCTCTCCCCTGCTTTGTTCTGTATTTCATTTGGTGGGCAAGGAACCTTAGCATTTTTCAAAGTAAGCTCATTCCTGTAGAGGTTGTAGTAGATCTAATTGCAAACATAGTGGTAAACTTCAAAAACGATCTGGATAAGAAAAAACAGCAACTCTTGGTGATGCCCGACCTGCTTGAAGATACCACATGGGGTTATTTTGATGGGGCGAGTCAGGGACACCCCCCAATTTGTGGAGTAGGGGCAGTTTTATACATCTCAGCTGAGCATCGTTATGAAATAATATAAACTCCAGGCAGGGGAACAAATATGAAAGCCAAGCTAACGGCTTTATGGGCTCTGCTTCTTCTGGCCACTTTATTAAATCTGAGAAAACTACAAATTTTTGGAGATTCGCAAGTAGTGGTGGATTGGGTAAGAGGAAAAATCCAAATCCAAATAGCAAGGTTGCCATCGTTAATGAAGTGAATCAAAGAACTACTGGACGAGCTAGAATGATACTCGTGTGCCCATATTTACAGGGAAATAAATAAAAAAGCAGATCAACTCTCAAAGGAGGCTCTGGAGCTTGAAGCAGGGGCTTTCTTCTTTCAAGAACTTGTAAATGATCAGCCAGTTCATGATATCTCCTTCGATCTTTAAGCTGGTGTTTACTTTCTGTTGCAGGCCTTCTTTTTAGTTTTTTTTTGGCAAAATCTTTTTGTATTCAGGGCTAGTTTGTAAGGGTGTATTTTTTGTTACTGGAAAATGTTGGGATAGAACTTTATGCTGGAAGAATCAGACTGTAAAGGATGTAAGAGCAGGGAATTGAGCAATTCTATTTCTACGGAAAAGGATCAGAATATGTATATTTTATAAATTGAAATATAAAGTTTTTTTCTTTCTCGGAAAAAAAAGCATTATTATTATCAAGAATACATTGTAAATAGCTTAATTATCCAGTAAATTAAAAAGCATGGAAAAAGGACTTTTCTGCAGAAACTACCGAAATGCAGTAGAAACCTGTTCACAACTACAAGATTATCAATTGGAGAAGTATTCATAACACATATAAATTTAAAAGTCAGAAATAATGGTGAAAACTGAAAATGAGTTTATGTTTAGGTATATCTTACCAGGAGCAATATAGCCGTAAGAGCCTGCAACAGCAAACTTGGACTCCGATTGTGACTTGTGAATAATCTTGGCCAGTCCAAAGTCTCCCACGTGAGCTTCAAACATCTCATCAAGAAGAATGTTATTGGATTTTATATCACGGTGAATGATATGTGGTTTGCAATCATGATGTAAATAGGATAGACCTTTAGCTGCCCCAAGAGCAATTTTATAGCGTGTCCCCCAATCTAATATATGAGAGTTTCCATGAAGCAGTTCACCTAAGCTTCCATTCGGCATATACTCGTATAGAAGAAGATTTGATTCATGGTGACAACAGAAACCGTGGAGCTTTACAATATTGCGATGCCTGATCTTACCAAGAGTCAATATCTCTGCATTAAAGCTACAATCCAAAGTGGATCCTACATGATAAGAAGGCAACTTTTTAACAGCAATAATATCCCCAGAAGGCATTGTTGCTTTGTATACTATGCCACCAGCTCCTTTTCCTATAACAGCACTCTCAGAGAAGTTGTCAGTGGCTTCTCCTAGATCCCGGAATGTGAGCCCCTTCTTTGGAAAAAAGTAGACATCTGAAGTAACATGTTTCCAATGTTGACATGGAGGCTGCACAACTGTAGGATTCCTGGAAAACCAGCAAAGCAGTACCATAATGACCATTGAGGCGCCCCCTGTCAGTGCCACTATGATAACCACAATCTTTTCGGTTGTTATTTTCCTGTCCTCACTGACAAAGGGCGAGACAGATGGCTGTGCATATGACAGTTGGCATGTATCCAACATAAGTCCTCCACAGAGCCCCTTGTTTCTGATAAAATTGTTGGGAGACATTTTCATGAAATTTGTTGTGTCAGGCAGAGGCCCCATTAGGTTATTATATGAAATATTGCACACTAACAAACTGGACAGTTTTGCAAATGAAGGAGGCACTTGCCCATCAAGTTCATTACTGTATAAAAGAAGATATTCCAACAGATTCAAGTTACCAAGCTCAGATGGAATTTCCCCTGAGAGCATATTCTGACTTAGATTGAGAGCAATCTGCAAGCTTGTTAGTTTACCAAGCTCTGGGGGTATGGATCCGGAAAATTTGTTCCCACCCATTTGTAGCTCTGTTAATCGGTAAAGCTTTCCTAGTGTACCAGGTATCCTTCCTGTCAGGTTGTTATCACAAAGCATAAGCAATTCCAGCTGTACAAGATTTCCAAATTCTTGTGGTAAATTCCCAGTTAAAATATTTCTGCTGAGATCAAGCCGTTGAAGGTTTGTGCAGTTGGAAATCTGAGGAGGCACATTTCCATAAAGCTTGTTTAATGAGATATTAAAGATGACTAACTGTGAAAGTTTTCCAATCTCAGAGGGGATCTCACCCACAAAGTAATTATTGCCCAGGAGAAGTATCTCTAGGCTTTTACAGTTTCCGAGCTCATGTGGAATCAACCCAGAAAATTGATTCTGATAAAGTTCAAGTGAAGACAAATTTTCCAGCCGAGTAAGCTCCACAGGTATAGTTCCAGTCAGCATGTTATCTCCCAAGCGCAGTTGCACAAGAGATTTGCAATTCTTCACACCATAAGGAATTTCTCCTGTTAATTTATTGGACCATAGATTTAGCCAAATCAGTTTCCCGAGCTTGCAAACTTGAGTGGGTATGCTCCCAATAAGATTATTCTCAGACACATCAAGGACCATTAGTCTACTATAACTTCCAATCTCTGGAGGAACCGTACCCTCTAATGCATTATTAAAGAGCTGTAGTGCTTTCAAAGAGGTTAAATATTGAAATTGTATTGGGATGGTGCCTGTAAGCTGGTTGATGGAGAGATCTAAATCTGACAAACTACTTAACTGACCCAATTCTTGGGGAATAATCCCAGTAAGTTTGTTTTGAAATAGATGAAGAAGTTGAAGATTTCTTATTCTGCTAAACTCTCGCGGAATATTTCCTGTCAAACCATTTTCAGACAAATCCATTGCAACTGCAAGTGTGCAGTTACTAATCTCCCTTGGAATAGATCCATTCAAACTATTCTTGTAGAGAAACAAATAATTTAGATGCTTCAGTTTACCAATTTCAGCTGGAATCTCTCCAACCAAGTGATTGTTGTACAAAGAAAGTGTTTCTAAGCTGCTGCAATTCCCAAGCTCTTTGGGGATTATACCAGAAAAGCCATTGTTATACAATATCAAATTTGTTAATCTCTGAAGCATTCCAAGTTCCTTTGGGATTTCACCTTCAAAATTGTTCTGAGCTAACCCAAGAATCTGCAAACCATTCCACTCACTTATTTCTGGAGGTATTGAACCAGATAGCATATTTTCTCCAACTCGGAAAATTTGCAGTTTCTTTAGATTCCTAAATGATGAAGGTAAGGGACCAGTAAAATTATTAGTGTAGATTAACAGCTCGACAAGAGATGACCAATTGCCTAGCTCATTTGGGAGATTTCCATATAAGTAATTCTTGAACAAGTATAGTTTTTTCAAGTGAACCAAATTGCCAAGGTGAGGTGGGATTTCACCATGAAGCATGTTACTGCTTAGATCAAGAATTTCCAGCTGCTTGCAATTTCCAAGCTCGGGTGGTATTCCCCCGATCAGATTGTTTCCAGAAAAATTCAAGACCTTCAAGACGGTCAACTTTCCAATACCAGATGGTATGTAGCCTGAGAGCATCTTGCAACTAAGATTAAGAGACCATACTCTGGGAGAGTCACTAGCCGTGCAATCTACACCTTCCCAATCACATGGGCTGGAATCTGAGGCAATCCACCCTTTCAGATTATTCAGTGGATCCTGAAAACTTCTCTTAATCTCAATGAGATGCTGCCCTTCTTGGTTCAGCCCATTGAGCTGAATGACTAAGGCTGCAAAAAGAACAATTCTCAACGCAAAGAAATCGGCTTCTACAAAGCCCTGCATGTTTATTCAAAAAGGCCACTGTTCTCAGCACGACGAAATGCCCCATGTTGAGAACTGTCCAAGCAGGTTTTGTCTCATCATAGGCGAAAAAACAGAATACTTCACAAGTCTCTGCTAATAATTCAAAATGGAAAACTCAACATTCTGCTAGAGGGACCCTTTCAAATCCAGAAATTATGCAGGAACAAAACTATCATTTCTTATGGGTGAGAATTTAACGTGTCTGTAGCAGGACATCTGAAGAAAGATAAGCAAATCATTTCCTATGGGTGAGAATTTAGCATGTCTGTAGCAGGACATCTGAAGAAAAATAAGCAAAAGGGGAATTTTGTTGGATAACTCAAAGCAATTTAATTTCCATAATAGACACTGCAGAAGTTAAGGATCTACATATGTTGCAAAGCAACTTGATATCACACATGATTGGTGGAAGGGTCAATTTTCACAAGGTAGTTAAACACAAGATATGCTATATCAAGTTATGCTACTCGAAAAAAAACGAAAGAAGGGCCTTTGACATTCGTTCTCTAATATATCAGTCCCTGGAAGACAGTAATGCTCAACACTGTAGAGGAAAATAACAGACCCATTATCCTTGTTTAAGTTATTCAAGAATACCACATAAGAACACAATTCCCTTGAGGCAGAAAGAATACTCTACCTCAGTAGGTGTTGCATGAATTTGAAGAGAGTTAGGGTCAGCTATAACCGATCAATTGCAGACAACATAGTCCTTAACGCTACAAGCTCTGCGTGGATTCTCATAAACAGCTACGTAAAAAATAAAATCAGTCAGAGTAGTGTAGCACATATGCCACTCTACTGAAATTTACTTTAAAATAAGTTATAACCAGCTCGAAGAATCCAGTCCATCATTTCATGTCCCTGCAAGGCAAATTTAAAGTATTATTAATGGAGCATCCTCATGAATCAACCCTGAATTGCACCCAAAAAAATATATTTCGGAATAGTGTTACAGCGTGTTGAATATGATAGCCTCCTCTAAAGCTGGGATCCAGGGATTCGAGATTCAAAAGTAAGGCGGCCACCCATGACAACATATCAACAGTAACGATTGCTGTAAAATATATATTGTAACTCTGTGTTTAACAGCAATAGTATCCACTGCACAGTGCACACAACTCATGAATCAAAACCTCCTCTTAGTATTCCATTTCCATTACTTACTGAGAAGAGAAAGGTAGATTTATCATTTGCCATGAGGGTGGCCAACCCTGCACACCTCGAACGATCACCAGCAACTAAATTATTGACAACTAAATTATTGACTGACTTGTGAGGTGGATTTTCTGAAAAGTCGGCAATTTTATAAGTTTTATTGCTGTACGCCGATTAATAACATTCTATGTATGAAGCCAGACTTCCAGACTGCCGTAATCTAAACTTAGTTTGGTAGGCAAACTAATTTGTAATTTAAACATCATTAGTTAATGGGGAATTTTCCTGGTACGTCCATCCCAAGGACTTGGTATCTAAAGGGTTTCTCGAATTTTATGGTTGCAATAGAGGGTTAAATTTGATGGGCATTTACACATAGTTACATTATTTAGTCTTTATATACGGTCTATTTTTACATCTGGGCGTCATTATTGATATCTATTTAATTTTTGAAACCATCAACATATTTGGTTGAAAAATTGTACACATATATACAAATAAAAATGTGAAAATTGTTATATTAAATAGTAAATTAAAAAAATATATATATCATTATTACTATTAGCATATGTAATTCAAGGAAATTTTGACCTCTCATAGAGGAGTCACTTACTATTATTACTCGTTCTTTTCTTTGAATCTGCTTTATATCTAAACTTTTTACTCTATATTAGTACTACTTAAAAAGATTTGGCTCCATATCTAAATTCTTTACTTTATATTAGTAGAGCCTCACAAAAATTAAGATAATTAGACTTCTTGAACATGCTTTACAACAACTATCTTCTCATAGAGTAGTCACCTACCATTATTACCCATTCCTTCTTTTGAATCTACTCTATATCTAAACTTTTTACTCTATATTAGTACTACCTAAAAAGATTCGGCTCCATATCTAAATTCTTTACTCTATCAGTAGTGCCTCACAAAAATTAAGATAATTAGACTTCCTGAACATGCTTTACAACAAGTGTCTTCTTACACTACTAACCTTAATTTGGTGCACTACATATTTACAAACCATTTCATTTGCATAGTCCCCTACCTAATTTCTCTACTCTCCATCCTTGCAAAATACAACTGTATCACTGGTGATAGAGGAATACAATGTTGATGAAGTACTGAAGGTTTGAAAGGTTTCCCAATGGCTCCAAGGTCGATAGTTATTTACTCCACTCCCTCACGGGTATTCACTTGACCTTAGACTATGTTATCTAGTCATTTTGTTGCTCATCTTAGCCATTGCTCTTACATTCATGTTGATTGTGCATTACAATAGTTGCATTCGATATGTTTGTGGTGGTTGTGATGCAATGAATGGCTACAATAAAATATTGGGTCAAGTAATCTTGCAAAGAATCGTGAGTGTCTAGACATCGATCTTGTCGAGGTAAGTAAAATTTTAAGCATCTTGCTTGAGTGCTTGAGTCACATTTTGTCACCCTTATCTTGATGCAATGATATAAGGTCTATACAAAGCTATTTCATATTTGACCTTACTATTATGCCATTGTTTCTCATGACCGCATTGCAATGGCTTCCTGTTGTGACTATTTTAGAGGAATTTGCTATTTTAAATAATCAATTTCTTGGATCGGGTGAAAAAAATGGTTAGTGTCAATAACATAAGCATGGCAGGGCAAGATGGAAGTGCAATATGGCATGTATAACCATCACCTGGATCTAATTCTATTGATGTGAATTTCATTTGAAATTACTTTATTGTTGCAACATGATAATGAGTAGATGACACTCTAAAGTCAATGAATGAGTGTTTGAGTTCCATGCATGATGGAAGGTTTTAGTTAATTTGTGTCTAGTAGTTGGTATTTGACTCAAATTCATGGAATGAGAAAAAATATGGAAGCATTTATCCTATGCCCCTAGTAATGCCACTAAGTTTTAGTCAATTTTATATGCCTAAAATAATGGAAAAGAAAGTGAAAAATATTTTAAGCATGGACATTTAGTTAAAATTGTTTGTATTTGAAAAAAATGTACATATTAAATCTATATATATATATAATTTAATATATATATTTATTAAATTATATATATATCACATTGTGTAATACAAGTGTGTTATTTCAACATAATACAATTGTAACAAGAGTTGCATGGCAGCGTAGTCCCTGCTAAATAAATTTGGAAATGAAGATGATAGTTAACACCCTATAATTATTCATGATGATTACTTTGAAACATGAATAATATGTTAACAAATGAGCTAGTTTCATAATCTTAAAAGAAATCAGCTTCTTAAAAGAATTCGACATAGACTCACAAGGGATGGAGAAAACCTTATTACTCCATAATGACACATAGTTTATAGATTTGTCATAACCCATATTGGACAATATTTTACCATAATTTTACTTTAATGTAGTTGCCATATAATTTTTGGATTAACCTAAAATTCCTTCTAGTTAAACTAAGCAAGCCAAATGTAAATCTTATTTAAAAAATAAAAATAAACATTTCATATTTTATAATATATATTTTAATAAATATATATATATATATATATATATATATATATATATATATATATACACACGTTTAACACATATACATTTAACACATAAGGGTTTTATAAGCTACTTAATCCATCTATATAATTCCTTTAAGCACCATAAGTATGAACTTCTACCTCATGAAAATTTATAGAGTTTGAAATCTATCACTTCTATTGAAGCCTTTTAAAACCCTAATAATTTGTCATGACCCTACTATCATTTTGATTATGGGTTTGATTTCCCTTAAGTTTCTTGTATACATCTTTATCAATTTTATGGTATTCTAGTCGAGGATGAAGATATAATATGAAATCAAAAAGACTTTATCCAATATCTAATTACTTTCAACTTTTTATTATATAGGTATTGCATCCAAAAATGTCTTGAAGAAAAAAGAACCAACCTTCTATCAAAAAGTTCTTTGGATGGTTTACTACATCACAAGTTTCATCACCAAGAAAAGAGGAGCATAATTGTGATTTCAATGAATACTTAGATATGTTGGGTTATAATGAAAAATGCGTTGAAGAATTTCAAGGGGGGGACCTAGCACTCAAAAGAAAAGAAAATGGAATGTAAATTGAGGGTTTTGTGAGGAATGAAAAACGAAGTGGTTGAGAAAGACAAAACATGAAAGGAAAAATATTTATGAAATGCATATACTATGAAACACATAAGGCAGCCAGACCATGGGGAATTGGCATTGGTTTTTCTATCGTGCAACATGATTCAGTGGTTGTTCATGCCAATTCAAGCATCCATAAACTTTTACAAGCAAGGGTGTGCAAAGAACAAAGCTATCATTAGTTGCATTAGATGCCTTGATGTGAGTTTCACTAACAAGGCTTGATGCAAGTGTCACTAATTTGGAAAGATGTTAAGCAAAGAAGAATCTTAAATATTTAAGGACTTTGTTTTTTTGTTTACATTTGTAATGGTGTTGTATTCCATATAATGTAGGACACATTGAATATTTTCTATAGACTTGTGTACTTTGAATGATCCGGATTATTTTCGGTATGAAATGAGAGAGGAGATATAATAAATAAATGTACAGATAGATATTGGATATCCAATAATATAACAAAGATATATCAGATGTATATAAAAAGAGGCACATATATACAGTAATACACAATTTCTATTAATGAGTGAAATGTACAGAACTGTAAAATTACAGAGTGAAAGACTCACTAGAATGGTGACAGCTTATCTTTGAGAAGAGATGTGATGGCTACGCTCATTCGCAAGAAGATGATTGTTGCAATGAACCTCCAAAGGCCTTTTTAACATAAATAAAATCCAAAACCATAACCCCGGAAGATGAAAATCCAATAATTTTGTAGACCCCGTTTTGGGTAGTTTGGTGTATCAACTTCCCGGGGGCGTAACTTTGGCATACGATCTCTGTTTGGGGTGCATGATAGCTCGTTGGAAAGGTATCAACGAGGAGCTTCATTTGGGGGATCAATATAAGAATTTTGCTATAATATAGGTCCCCGATTGTGAAAAAAAACCTCTTTTAAGCCCTCAAAATGGCTCTGGAAGTTTAGGACCCAAAAAACTGCTAAAAATAGTAAATTGCCAACAAATTGTTTTGAGCCAGTTGGAATAGGTGGTTGGCCACCGATATCCACCTGTATCATTGAATATTTTACGTTAAATTCATTTCATAATAATAAAAAAAAAAATAACACTATGATAGTTTGTACCAAAATGAAGTGTAAGACATGGAATTTTTAAAGAAAATATCTACTTAATATTATGGTTATAAATCAATACAAAACATATAGAAAAATCCATCCCTATAAGTAATAGGTTTGGTTGGAATTTGATCTGTAATTGAGGGACTTATATTCCACACAATCCATCAACACAAATACTTGCCAAATTAAAATTAAGTTCTCTACGAACAAAACCTATCAATCAACTAATGCAATCTACACCACTATGCTAATTACATAAACAATTTTTTTCTCAAGGAATTAATGCCAAAAACCAAAACTAATAGATGAATTATGAGGTCAAACTCTGGTCTATTGTGGGTTCACTACCAATGATGAAAACCAAATCACAAGATTCTAGGCGATACATAGAAATCACAATCGATGTAGGATTCACAATTGATCAATCCAACGAACAAACTTCAATCGAATAACTATGTATTAAATTTGAAATCATGAAGCAATGAATTGTGGGTTTGAACTTCCAATGCACAAGTTGCTCTTGTATTCACAACAAAAAATAACAAAAACACATATAATAGATAGTATTTAATTGATGGGAAAAAATAAATATCAAACGTCATGCGAAGAGACATTTTAAAAAGAAAACCATCATTCAAAAATTTACTTGATTGGTGGGGGTGCCCGTTAAATTTAACCCCTAGTTCCAATGATTAAGTGGGTGGTTCCTTTCAAATGATAAGAAGTAAATCCACTCAAGACTAGAGGTGGGGAGGTTCATTTATGACCTCGAGGGAAATAAATCCCTTGCTTATAAATGGGGATTGGATATAGACTTGAATGATTATGTGGAGAATTTGGTATTATGTTATTTGAAGGGTTTGGAGATTTGTATAGATTATATATGGTTGATGCAATGAATAATTGAGTGGTAGACTTAGTCCTATAGGTGGATTGGCAAAGCCGCCCTCCTCTAGTTCTTTGGGGCTTTGGGAGGTCTCTGGTTCAAGTCCAAGTGTTGGAAAATGAACCCCTTGCACTAGCTGGGTTTTTTTTTTAGCAAGGTGGTTAGATCCCAACACAACAGAAGGACTGAATTCATTGAAAGGAATGACCCCCAAGTGGTAGCCGACAAGTCATTAATGATTTCCCTAGGGACTTAGACCAAAACAATTGTGGAGGTATGAATGGAAAAAAATGATTGTTTGAGTGGTTCCTGTTATAAACATAATAATAAAAATATAATAAATAATGATAATGATAATGTAATTAATTTAATGAAAGGTCAAAGGGAATATATCCTTCACCTCGTGATCGATCAATGTGCATAAGTATACCATCACGAGGCTCATTGTAACATCATTCTTATTCATTCTATCAATCAAATATTTTATTTAATCTCATATATTGAGTAAATTATCGAATGTTTCCGCTACATTGGTATTAGATCCCATGGTTTTGGCACATGGTATTTCTTAAACCATTTCGTAAAAAAAATTACCCATTTGTAAAAAAAAAAAATTTATTGACTCGGTAAAAAGAATTATTGACTCGGTCAAAAAAATTTCACTGACTTGGTAAAAAAAAAATACATTATATATAAAATGTCAATTTATTATATACCCTTTATAAAGTGAATTAAAAGTGGGTTCTACAAAGAAAAAGGTCAACCCTAACTCCAAGATGGTTAGCAATGACGAACTACACGCAGATGTTAGTCAATGTAGAGATGAAGTAAACATCATAAGACATTGTCTCGGTAATGTTGAGAAGGTATAGAAAGAGTTAGGAGAAGGACAAAAAGAGTTAGGGGAAGTACAAAAAGAATTAAGGGATAAAATCGATAGATTATTGGAAAGGGAGAACAAAATCGACATGTTGATAGAACAAGGGAAGAAAATTAATATATCAATGGAACTCTCTGATAATCAATGGGAAGAACAACTATGAATGAGGGGTGATGATAAGGATGAAACACTGAAGATACTTAATGATCATTGTGAAATAATTGAGAAATTGATCAAACAAGTAGATGCATTATTTGCATAACTCTTAGCCTATCAAAGACCACAAAAAATTCTAGAATCACAAAATACAAGTGATCAAAGACATCAAGAAGCATCAAAAATAATTTTTTTAGGCAACATGCATAACTCAAGATTTCAAGATAGAGACTATCAATTTTTTTGAAAAGAATTACCGAAATACGACGGTAAGGACCATAGAGGATTCATCATCTCGA
This sequence comes from Picea engelmannii, assembly GCA_009831015.1. Classification (NCBI taxonomy): domain Eukaryota; kingdom Viridiplantae; phylum Streptophyta; class Pinopsida; order Pinales; family Pinaceae; genus Picea; species Picea engelmannii. The sequence continues at coordinate 1,538,061 of ML788548.1, read as the reverse complement.
TCAACAAAATGGAGGGTATCTTTGAATCGAATCCCCCAGTGGGTGAATGAGAAAAAATAATGACAACTTCCAACAACTTAAAAGAGGAAGCTTACGATTGGTTTATATGGTGGTCTATAAAATGTGGCATGTGTTCCTTTCATTGGCAAAGTTTCACAACTACCTCATCAGAAAGGTTATATGACGAAGAAGACGCTGACCTGTATAAAAAAATTGTGCATCTTAAACAAAAAGGAAATGTAAATGACTATACACACGAATGGTAAGTCCTGGCAACAAGACAAAGAAGATTCACGTATGAGAAATTGCTAAAAATGTATATCTATGGGTTGAAGGATTACATCCATAGTAAAATAAAATTATGGATCTATAAAATGTTGAGGATGCTAGACATGCAGGAAAACTAATTAAAAAAAAAACGAGTTCAATAGACCATCATTCACAGGTCCAGAAAGATCAAACAAATATTCAAATTAAAGATCGAATAAATACTCTCTAGACAAGACGAACAAGTATGTACCATCACCCTTAAGGGAAGATGAAAACCAACACCAGGACCCAAATAAGAAATGGATAAAGAAATGTAGATATTGTGGAGACAAGTGGTCACAAGGGCACATATGCAACAATACACACTATATACTTGTGAAGAAGATAAGGAATTAGACACATCTAGCGATGACTCAGATGAAGAATGTAAGGAAGAAAATGGTGTTCCAACTTTAGATCCTGAGGAGGCCATGTCCAAGACATCCCTTTCTGCAATAACAAGAATAACACAACCACAAACATTGAAACTAAGGGTGCACATGAAAAAAGAGAATTTCACCATACTTATAGACACACGGAGCAACCGTAATTTCATAGATATAAATGTTTCAAAAAGATTAAACCGATTTGTATATCCAATCACAGATATAAGAGTGATGGTGGTAGATGGAAAAAGAATTGACGAAGTCGATAAGTGTCGCAAATTCAAGCTACAAATAAAAGACTACAAATTGGAATCTGTTTTCTACATAGTGTGCTTGGGAGGAGTAGACATTGTCCTTGGAGTTCGATGGCTACAAACATTGGGGACCTATTTTTCAAATCACCGGAAAAAAATTATTAAATTTAAATGGGGAGGAAGAATATATAAACTGTATGGATTCCAGCCACCCCCCACCCAAATTTTGTCTTCACAAAAAATGGAGAAATAAATTCGAAAAGGAGCATTGATTTACATTGCAAAGTGCCATCAAATGGAGATATTAGCATCAAAAGTAGTCAACTCTCAATAGCCAGAGGTTGAATCTTTAATCCAAAAATATGACAAGGTATTCTAAGAATTACCTATGAAGTTGCGACCAGAAAGAAAGATAGAATATATAATCGAGGTTAAACCAGACTCAACACAAGTTAATATCAAACCATATTGAATCCATTTTGAAACACACGAGTCAGGATCTCTTCCAATCGATGGGTCGGTGAACAACATTGGTAACGTCACTACTCCGTCCCAAAGAAATAAAATAGGAACATGAAAATGTACATTGCCTCACCACCATAAAACAAAGATAGAAAGACTAATTCAAGGCCTATTAAAGTGTGGGGTTATTACAACAAGTAGGATCCCATATGCATCCCTAGTAGTGTTGGTTTGGAAAAAGGATGGATCTTTCATACTATCGAGGTATAAACAAAATAACTATAAAAAACAAGTTCCCTATTCCATTCGTAGATGAGATGTTGGACAAACTCCATGGAGAAAAATATTTCTCAAAATTAGAGTTGAGGCCAAGGTACTGTCAGATCCAAGTAAGGTTAGAATATGTGGTGAAGACTGCCTTCCAAACTCACTAAGGTCACTATGAATTCAAGGTGATTCCATTTGGGTTAACCAATGCCTCTACTACCTTCCAAGCAACTATGAATGAAATTTTTGAACCCTACATACGGAAGTTTTTACTATAATTTTTTGATGATATTCTTATCTACAATAATACATGGAAGGAGCATCTTAAACATTTGGAGCAGGTACTTTCTCTCCTAGAAAAAAATCAGTTTTATGCAAAAATATTAAAATTTTCTTTTGGTAAGGAAGAAGTAAAATAACTTGGCCATGTCATATCCAAAGAAGGAGTCAAGGTGAATCCCAGTAAAATCAAAGAAATCATGGAATGGCCAAAGAAAAATAACATATCAAAACTAAGAGGATTTCTAGGATTATTAGGTTATTACCGAAGGTTAATCAGGAACTATGCTCATTTGAGAACACCACTACCAAACCTATTAAAGAAAAATTATTTCCAATGGAATAACCAAGCGAAAGAATGTTTTGAGACATTGAAAAAGGTTATGTCATCAACACTTGTGTTAGCAACCTCATGTTTTACAAAACCCTTTGTGGTAGAATGTGATGCTTTAGGTTTTGGAATAGGTGCAATGTTAATGAAAAACAACCATCCGGTAGCTTTTGAGAGCTGAAAGCTCAACAAAAGGGAATGCTTAAAATCTACATATGATAAGGAGATGTTCACCATTATACATGTGTTAGCTAAGTGGTGACAATATCTCTTAGGAAGTAAATTCTCGATATGTACGGATCACAACAGTCTTCACTACCTATTACAACAAAAAACATTGTCCACCAAACAACAAAAATGGATGGAAAAACTTTCCACCTTTGATATGGAAATATTACACAAAAAGGGGAAGGACAATGTAGTTGTTGACGCACTATCACAAAAATATGTTGATGTAATAACATATGCAACAACAATGGTGATTCATGGTTGGTTAGATGAAACCCAATTTGAATATGCCAAAGATCTTGAATCTTATTCAATAATAAAAAAATTGGACCAAAACCCAAAATTTGAATGGATAAATGGCATATTATGGTATAAGGACATAATCTATCTAATTCCATCTTCCAAGTCCAAAATGAAATTCTTAAAGGAGTCACATAGCTCCCTAGTAGTAGGATATGTAGGATTTTTCAAAACCTACTATAATGCACGACAATCATTTTATTATAAGGGGATGAATAAGGATATTCAAAAATTTGTCGTTGAATGTGACACATGTCAAAGAAATAAAAATAAAAATGTTATGACTCCATGGTTACTTCATCCTCTACACATTCCTAACCGAAAATGGGAAGAAATTTCGATGGAATTCATTGAAGGGTTGGCCATATTCGACGAAAAGGATAAGATTTTTTTCGTGGTTGACAGATTAACCAAATATGAAAATTTCATGGAAGTAAGGAAAACAGTCTCAAAAAAGCAAATTTTCGATGTCTTTTGCAAAAACATTTATAAAATGCATGGTTTTTCGAAGGTCATTGTCAGCGATAGGGATGCAAAATTTAAGGGAAAGTTTTGGAGAGATTTTTGCAAACAAACTAGAATATCCCTTAGTATGAGCTTAGCCTACCATCCACAAGTAGATGGTCAGACAAAAATTGTAAATAAATGCTTAGAAACTTACCTCCATTGTTTTGTTACAGATAAGCAAAATAAGTGGTCCCAATGACTACATTTAGTCGAATGGTGGTATAATTATACCTATCACACTTCAACTTAAATGACTTCTTTCCAAGACTTATATGGTTATGAACCACCCAACTGGAAAGAGTTTATGTTGATTGACACTTATTAATCCAAGCAGTAAGGAATAAACTAGATGAAGAGAATAAAATCATCAGGATATTAAAAGAAAACTTAGCAACAACTCATAATTGAATGAAACAACATGCAGACCAACATAGATCAGAAAGAGAGTTCAAAGAAGGTGATTGGGTGTTTGTAAGACTCCAACCTTACAAACAATTATCCCTTAAGAAAGAAGGAAAAAACAAATTGGCTCCTAAACTCTATGGGACTTTTCAAATTAACAAAAAAATTAGCGAAGTAGCTTATGGATTGAAATTTCCAGACAACTGTCACATCCATTAAAGAATATCTTATCAAATGGAAAAAAATTCTAGAAGAAGATTCATCATGGGAAACAATATTTTTTTGTCGAAGATGCCTCTCATTACCCTTGATTTGAGGACAAATCATTTTTTAAGGGGATCACAATGTTATAAACATAATAATAAAAATATAATAAACACTAATAATGATAATCTAAATAATTTAATGAAAATTCAAAGGGCATGTACCCTTCACCTCATGATCGGTCAATGCATATAAGTAGACCGTTACGAGGCTCATTGTAACATCATTCTTATTTCATTATGTCAATCAAATATTTTATTTAATCTCATGTATTGAGTAAATTACAGAACATTTCTGCTACTGTTCCTTTCAAATAATAGATTAGTAAAGGGAGACTTATTTGTTATTGGAGGGAAGTAAATCCCTCTCTTATGAATGGGGATTGGGTATAGGTTTGAATGATTATGTTGAGGAATGCATACTTCTAAAATGAATGTTATCAACCAATCACATGGGCATTATATAAATCCAATAAATTAATGAGTGGGTCATCATCATGGACATTTTGAAGCATGAATTTAGAGCCAACTCAATTGTGCTTAGTCACATAGTCTCACTCCTTGCTTGTTTCAAGGAAGATTTTGAGCACTCAAATTTTATCCATGTTACTCACAAGTGGATAAAAATATAAATCATATAGTGAACACTACATGTCAAAGCATACAAAATTTCAAGTTTCATCACACTAAACAATGGCACTCACTTCCCTATGCATGACCTTTAATATGTTCCAAGTGTATTATAGTTTCCTTCTCGAGTTTTCCATCATTGTAAAAAGATCTTGTGATCTAGTAAAAGGGGTTGAATAGAACCAAGTGCCTCCAAGAAAGAATTTATGGGTATTGAGAAAACTGGACACACTTGGAATTTCTCAAATTGGTCTCCTCTCCAATCCTCTATGGGATTGGCTTTATTCTACTCTTAAGTTAATAATCAGTAACCGATCAAAGTTAAGTTATATAAAAGGGACGAAAGACTAATTATATAGGAAATAAATGAGATATTGGCATTGCACACATAAAAAGGTATTAATTATACCATTAAGCTCAATAGCCATAACTATATATGATCCGGATTATTTTTTGGAACGAAATGAAGCAGAGAATTACAATGAAATACTCATGAAAATTGTCAGAAATAGAGAAATAAAACAATACTTGATTTCTATTAATGAAAGAATTGTAAAGAGACTATAAAAATACAGAGTGCAAGACTCGCAAGAATGGTGGCAACTTTATCTCTAAGAAGAGATGTGACGACTACGCTCATTTGCAAGAAGATGATTACAATTAGGCTTTGAAGACATTTTTATGATAAACATGAATGCCAAAACCCTAGACATCCAAAATCCTAACCCTAGGAGATGAAACGACAAAAGTCATGTGGACCCTGTTTGGGTAAGTTAGTACATTAACTTCCCGAGGTCGTAACTTTTGCATACGATCTCCATTTTAGGCGCGTGATAGCCTGTTGGAAATGTCTTTTCGAGAACTATGCATTATGTCGTAAAACTATGACTCTGTTTATAATTTGATTATGGCATGCCAAAAAAACACTGTTTAGGGCCCCAAAACGAACCTAGAAGTACATAAAGATGTGCTGACATGAAAACATACAAAATAAGCTAGTTGGTTTAGGTGGGAGGCCACCAGTATCCACCTGGAAGATGTGTAGGGATTCAAACAACCCAGAAGTGTAGAACCCACAATTACAAAGAAGTACAAAAGAACATGCTAAACTAAAATCTGACAAGAGGAGCTAGTTGGAATAGGTGGGTGGCCACCAATATCCACCTGGATCAACCCTCCCCCCTTAGGAAGCAATGGTCTCCATTGCGTTGAGTGCCCAGGGAATAGGGGAAAGCGTTTTCTGAAGCTGAATCTTGGTGAGATGCGTGCCTTGTTGGAGAAGTTTCCCTGTTTGGCCTGTGGAAGGATGTCACGAACTTGTTGCTGGTGGGGTGGAATATGTTCCACCAATATGTTGTCTCTGGATTTGATGGGGCATTGTGTAGGCACCATTGTAGGTGAAGAAACAATGTCCTCTTCACCTTCGACATTATGCTTATGTTGGATAGAAGGTGTTGAGGTTGTAGTGGTTGTAGTGGCCTTCTATGCATCCTTTGAAAAAACTGTGAAGAGGATGAATTTTGCGGCATGAGAGATTACCTTGTGGAACTTTTTTGGTGGAACAATAGTTGGAACTACCTCTGGTATCCGATAGAGCTGACCCCCAAGAGTAATAATAACGTTATGGGGTCGAGACTCATAAACAACATGTCATTTCGACATATATGGTTGGCCCAAAACAACATCGCAAACATCAAGAGGGGCAACACCACACACTTCCTCATCCTTGAAGGGTTGGATGCCATAGGGTAGGCAACACTGTTGGCTGACACGAAGATCTCGTCCCTGGTGAAGCCACCCGATGTTGTATGGTTTTAGGTGTGGTGTTTTCGACAACCCCAAATGTTTGAAGACCTCAATTGAGATGAGGTTCTTATGGCTTTCGTTATCAACAACGAAATGCAACGGGGTCCCCTTCACCCACATATGTGAATGGAAGAGATGCTCCTCTTCTTTAGGATCTACTAGTTCTTTTGGTTGAATTGTTGTGGTCGTGATAGTAGCAGTGGGGTCTACGTCGATGATCTGTCTGTTCTCGATATTTTCTAGATCAGATTCTGAATTGAAGGTTTTGGTTCCTTGTCTTTGAACTCGGCCACCAATGACTGTTTTGAGCAACATTCATCGGTGTTGTGCCAAGGGATTTTGTGGAAGTCACACCACTTCCCAGTGTCATTCTTCATCTTTCCTTTACCCTTCTTGTCCCGTGTCTTGGACTGGTTGTCTAGAGGCTATTGGTTAGGGTCGTCTTTACCATGCTTTGGTTGTTGCATATTTGCAGACCCTAATTCTCATTTGTTCTGGTGCCTAAATTTTTGCTCGATTTTGAGAACATATCGATAGGAAACTCCCAATGATTATATGTTTATGAATTACATTTTGGTTTGAATGTACCTATGCATATCCCCATAGTATTTCAAAACCAGATGTCGCTCAGAGTATTTGATACTCAGCTTGGTGCGCAAGGTATGGAAAGTATTTATGAACTCCTACATTGTTTGGCTCTTCTCTTTCCGCATTGTGGTCCATCTCATGCACTGGTCTTCATAGTTATCAACTGGATAATATTTTTCTTTGACTATATCCACAAAAAACTCCCAAGTGGGCTCGACCCCATATATTCCAGATTCCTTTGTGGAAATTTTCTCCCAGTAAGTTTCTCACCAATGTTTTACATGGAGGAGAGACTTGAGGAGTGCAAAGGTGATATTTTCCCCGTCGAAAAAATTTTGAATAGAGAAATAACCTTCTAATAGATTTAACCATTTTTCTAGGGAATCCACATCTATTTGACCTTCAAATATGGGAATATAAAAATTAACTTGTACCTTGAAGGGAGAGGTTCCTCCAAAATGGCCACTTGATGAAGATGCGCATGTTGCTATCGGCAGGCGTTGAAGGATGTGTGAAAAATTCTTCATCATTTCGTCCATTTGTTGCATGAGAGCTTGCTCAAGCAACAAGTTAATAGAATCTTCTACTCCGTCATTTTTATTTTCTGCCACCATCGAGAGCTTCTTGGGCGTGCGAGAGTGATTTTCCTCAAGAGAGACAAGCTCGAGACCCAACTGGCTATACTCGGACCTCGTCGGGGACATCCGCTGAAAAACGATCAAGAGCAGCCTTCTCTAATACCACTGATCTAGATTATTTTCGAAATGAAATGAAGCAGAGAAATTACAATTAAATACTCATGAAAATTGCCAGAAACAGAGAAATACAACAATACTTGATTTCTATTAATGAAAGAATTGTAAAGAGACTGTAAAAATATAGAGTGCAAGACTCGCTAGAATGGTGGCAACTTTATCTCTGAGAAGAGATGTGACGACTACACTCATTTGAAAGAAGATGATTACAATGAGTCTTTGAAGGCCTTTTTATGATAATCATGAATGCCAAAACCCTAAACATCCAAAATCCTAACCCTAGGAGATGAAATGCCAAAAGTCATGTGGGTCCCGTTTGGGTAAGTTAGTACATAAACTTCCCGGGGTCATAACCTTTGCATACGATCTCCATTTTAGGCATGTGATAGCCCGTTGGAAAGGTATTTTTGAGAACTACGCATTATGTTTTCAAACTATGACTTTGTTTATAATTTGACTGTGGCATGACAAAAAAACATTTTTTAGGGCCCCAAAATGGCCCTGGAAGTACAAAAAGATGTGATGACATGAAAACATACAAAACAAGCCAGTTGGATTAGGTGGGAGGCCACCAGTATCCACCTGGAAGATGTGTAGGGCTTCAGACAACCCCAAAAGTGTATAACTCACAATTACAAAGAAGTACATAAGAATGTGTTGAACTAAAAATTGACAAGAGGAGCCAGTTGGAATAGGTGGGTGGCCACCAATATCCATCAGGATCAATATATTAAAGATTTTTTTTTGAAGATAAACACATTACTTCATAGTAATTATCTCTTGAAAAAACATCTTGACCACACACTCAAGATAGGAACAAATCTAAATGGAGAGAATATTTCATCCAACTGAGATCCAATAACATCCACTCATTAATAAAATATGATTGCTCACAGACAACTAGTCATTACAAACTAGAGACTCACTTTACACAATTATTAAATGGCATGACAATAATAAATCATATGAATTAACACTGTACTCACACACATTCTAACACTCCCTCTTAAGGATAGTGCTAGGTACATGCAAACCAAGTATTTTCCTACATGCTTCAAACTTTGACTTCGATAAGGATTTTTGTAAGAATATGTGCCACGTTGTCTTTGGCAGAACGATAGCCCATGCACACCTCCTTGTTGTTGATTAAGTCTCAAATGAAATATCATTCATCGTCTCTATGAGTTTAGTCCTATCGTGAAACACTTGATTCTTTGTAAGCTTAACATAAGATCGACTATCAAAACAAAGAAGAGTATGACTCTCATCCATTACTTCCAACTCAAGAAGTAATATTTTCAACTATATCGCTTCACAACTACAAATATCAGTAGTAATGTACTCAGATTCAACCGATGACAAAGCAAAACAACACTATTACTTGCTACTCCAAGATACAACACATTATTCCAATAAGAAATGATAACTTGTAGTGATCCCACTAGAATTAGTATCTCCTACACTATTAGCATCCGAAAATCCATATAAGAAAAAATGTTTTCGCTTAGCATAACCAATACCATACAAAAATGTCCAAAAAAATGCCAAAGGAATCTCTTACTAGCATGTCAATGCACCTCCTTAGGCTTCACCATGCACTAACTTAAGGTATTCACTACATATGATAATTTAGGATGAGTATTACACAAGTAAGCAATACTACCAATCAACTAATGATACAAGGTAACATCCACATATTTACTTGGGTCATCAACTTGCAATTTCACAAAAGGATCCATGGGTGTAGAAATAGGTTTGCCACTTTCCATTCTAAACTTCTTCAAAATTTCCACAACATACTTGGCCTTAGTCAAAATAATATGATATTTATTTTGCTACACCTCCAAGCCAATATAATAATGAAGACCACCCAAATTCTTCATATCAAACCAATGAGGCAACTCATTATGAAACTAACACATCAAATCGCCATCATTACTAGCTAAAATGAGATCATCCACACTCAAAACAACATGCACAATGGTGTCTCCATCCCATTGAAAATACATATTAGCACCAACAAAGGACTTGATATTTATTCCTTCCCATAGAACCACTCATCATATCAAGTGTACCATGCATGAGGAGCCTACTTAAGACCATAAGTGCCCTTCTTTAACCTACACACAAGATCCTCCTTACCAAAAATCTCAAACCTTATGGTTTTCGAATGTAGACTTCTTCATGTAGAACATCATTTAGAGAAACAATATTTTACATCCATGTAGTGAAGAGACCAACCATAATAAACAACAAAGAAAACAATACATCTCATGATTATATATGTAAAAATTAGAGAAAAAGTACCATGATAGTCAATTATAAATGTTTTACTAAAACCTTTTGCAACAAATCTTACCTCATTTTTTCAATTGGAATCATGAGCTTTATATTTTAATTTGAATATACATCTATTACCAATCATCTTCTTCTCCTTAGCTAGAGGGTGAAAATCCCACTCATAATTCTTCATGATGATGTGATATTCTTCTTGCATGGATTCAACACACTATTTAGAACATGATGCTTTGCCAAATGTATTGGGATCAAAATCAACCAAGTTACTCATGAAAGCAACAAAATTAGCATCATACATCTTGTTAGGTAGCTAGAGAGGTAGTGGGGGGCCCCAGAGGGCCCACAATGATAATAACGGAGGTCATTCAATGTAAGGTGGACTAGGCCCACTATATTATTAAATAAGGCTCACTATGGTAGTTAGATATAATAAATGAGTAGTTAGATATAATAAATGTAAGAAGACTATTTAGAAGGTTCTACTTCTAGAAGATTCCTCCTCTAGAATGTTCTTAGGTAATGGTAGCATTATAGAAAGGGTTTCAAGAAATGTAATGGGATAGGAAGAGAAGTATTGTATTTGGAGCAGTAGTTCAATAGGAGGAAGCCCCCTCGAAGAGGCAAGTGAACATGAGAGGATCCATTGTATGGTGTTTCCCTACCTCTAGGGTTTGATATAATAAAGTGGTGGTTTTCTATATTGTTCCATATATCTTGTGTGGTGATTATATTCAGATATATTTGGCACTATTGTGGTATTTTGTATTCAAGTATTTGGTACATAACAAATGGTATCAGGGCACTTTTCTTGGCAGGAAGTGTGGACAAATATTTTTATTTTTTGTAGATTCATTTTTTAGAAATAAAAGAGGGTCGTGACATTACGAACGATTTATATAGGTTTGGTGCAAAATTAAAAAAAAATAGTCGTATATCTGAGTTCCTCTCAGAAAAACACCCAAGTTAAAAAAAAATTCGTCTGAAACGTAGTCCAAGAAGTCAAGTTATTTTCATTTTAAAATCTGCAATTTTCAGGGTTTTTTTCTGCGGACAACCGTGTGATTTTTCTGATTTATGTAGCATACAAGGATGAATTTTTCAAAACAAATTGCAGATCTGAGTTCCTCTCACAATTTCACCCAATTTTAAAAAACAAATCATTCAAATCAGAGCTCTGGAAGTGAAGATATCGTTGATTTAAAATCAGTTATTTTTTGGGGTTTTCGTGATGGTGGCGAGACTGCAGAAGTCGTAACTTTTCCTAGGGTGCTCAGATTGCTACCAGATCAATGCCATTGGATAAATTATTTTAAGACATTTATTTTGGTATATTTTGTGTGGTTCTCCCAATGGCTATTTCCCATCAAACCCTCAAAGAAATTCCACAGATGACTGAAGCATTCAAATCCCAATTGAATGACACTGTAGATGGCATCAAGGATAGTTTTTGTAGTGTTCAAGATTCATTGGATAGTATGCAGGATATATTTCTTATGGCGGACATTTGGGATGAATATAATCAAGAAATATATGCTTGGTATTATTTTGAGGCTGATTGTGATGATTGGTATATGGATAGTTGTCATTTCTGGGATGACAACCACTTCCATCTTTTATTTGATGACTCTACTCCACCTTCTATAGATCACATCAATGTGACACATCAAGAGCTATTTATGGTTAGCAGTGTCCAGCCTGCATATTCTACAACGATATTGTTCCTTCCAGATTCAGCTTTGACCCTTTCCCACTATGTGGATGAATATTATTATTTGGATCCACATGATAGGTGTCGGTATTGGGAGCATCATTTTTAGTTGGTTATTGGATGTCGATATCTTTCGTGTGGAGTTCACATGAGAAATTGGACATGGGACCTTGGTTTACAATGACAGTTGGACTACTTCAACATGGTGGCTTCCATTTCTAAATGGAACCCTAGTTATCTAGTCTACTTCAACACTATGGTCCACACTTATCCCTAGGACCCTGGTTCTCTAGTCTACTTCAACACTATGGTCCACACTTATCCATGGGACCCTGGTATATGGTTGTACATAAAGCGTTGAGGACAACAATTTCATAAGGGGGATGGAATGTTAGGTATCTAGAGAGGTAGTGGGGGGTGCCAGAGGGCCCATAATGATAATAGTGGAGACCATTCAATGTAAGGTGGACTAGGTCCACTATATTATTAAATAAGGTCCACTATGGTAATTAGATATAATAAATGGGTAGTTAGATATAATAAATGTAAGAGGACTTTTTAGAAGTTTCTACTTCTAGAAGATTCCTCCTCTAGAATGTTCTTAGGTAATGGTAACACTATATAAAGGGTTTCAAGCAATGTAATGGGATAGGAAGAGAAGTATTTTATTTGGAGCGGTAGCTCAATAGGAGGAAGCCTCAAAGAGGCAAGTGAACATGAGATGATTCCTTCCATAATAGGATCCATTGTACAGTGTTGCCCTACCTCAAGGGTTTGATATAATAAAGTGGTGGTTTTCTATATTGTTCCATATATCTTGTGTGGTTATTGTATTTAGATATCTTTGGTACTATTGTGGTATTTTGTATTCAAGTATTTGGTACATAACACATCTTATTTGGAATTTTTATTTATTTGAGTAGACCTTTGAAGAGGTATTAAAACTCTTGATTTTTATTCAAGACTCAACTTTGAACATTGATCTAGTTCCTTCACCCACATAGGTCTCTTCCCAACTATTTATTGATGATCTCAGTGGTAGTGCCACTTGTCACATTAGATCTTCGAGTTTCAACCATTATCTACAACTTTCTCACTAATTTTTTTAACCCAATCCTTGCAAACTTATATCGCATTCAATTGCACCTTCGCTCTAAGAGACTTAGATGTCATATTCAAATGAAGCTCATCAAAATTAGCATACCTACATAGTAGGGTATGTTTCTCATCAATCACAAAGATTATATATGCCTAGGCTCATCACCATACCCAACAAAGATACCTTTTGTTGATAGCTCCAAGTTCAGTTCTGTTATCATAAGGTATGTTCACATACATAAATGAACCAAAAACCCTAAAGTAATCACTAAAAATATTTCACTCCAATGAAGAACTCCTCAGTTTTAACATCCCTCTAAGATACACGAGGACACATGTTCAGGGTATAAGCAATTGCATTGCACACTAATACCCAAAGGAAACAAGGCATACCAAAATATTTCAACATGGATCTACAAGTTTCAACAATACTCTTATTCTTCCTTTTTGCAACATCATTATGTTGAGGAGTATAAGGCACACAATACTCCCTCTTGATTCCAAATTTCTTGCAAAAAACAAAAAATAATTCATTAGACTTGAAGTTGCATCGATTATCACTTCTCAAAGTTTTGAGAATATGTCATATCTATTTCTCTACAAAATCCTTAAATTCATAAAACTTATCAAAGCCTTAATTTTTATGCTTCATAAAAGAAATCCAACACTTCCTAGATGCAATATCTATAGAAGTTACAATGTACAAGAAACAACAATGGAAGTGGCACTCATCAATCCATGAACATTAGGGTGAACAAGATCGATATAATTCCTACATGGTTCTCATTATTTGACAAGGAGGGATCCCAACAATGCTTTATGATGGCACTTCATCACACACACCTCCTCTACTTACAACAAGTTGAGGAATTCCTCTTAGTCTCTATTGAAATCTCTTTAAGCTGTAAATATTCAAATGACTGAATCTTTATGCCATACTTCCATGAGCACTCCATCATCATGAGCCAATGCTCAATGATCAATAACACTTGTAGTTAGTCTAGATAGGATGCCATCTCTCACACCTTTATAGATAACATTCGACACTCCATCTCTGTAGTATTTGATCATTCAACTTCCTTTAATAAAATTAACCTTAGTTTTATGATCAATAACAACAATCATAGAAAATATTCTTTTGGTTAGACCAAGAATGTACAAAACATTCTTGATAAAGGTTATACATTTCCTCAACATCCGAGTAGTAATGGTTCTATTTCCTTCACCTTGTGAGTTTAGCCTTATCATAAGAGCATCATGTCTCTGAAAATTCTCTTCCTAATCTCATTGAACAACTTTCTATTAGAGGACATGTGCTTGTGTACACAAAAATCAATATACTATACATCCTTATTAGTGTTGATTATTACAGTTGCGTGAGACATTATCCAGGATATAGACTGAGTGAGTCGGCCTGAGAGAAATCCCATGAGTTGGGCATGTGGTTCCTCTCTGAGATGAAGAAGGAACGTTGTGTGCCCCTGTGTGGGGTGAGGAAGCCCATGATTTGGGTGTGCCCATGAGATGGGTGTGTGGTTCCTCTCTGAGACAGAGATGGAAAGTTGTGCCCCTATGTGGAGTGATGAAGCCCATGAGTTGGGTGTGTGGTTCCTCTCTGAGACGGAGATGGAATGTTGTGTGCCCCTGTTTAGGGAAGCCCATGATCTGGGTGTGTGGTTCCTCTCTGAGACAGAGATGGAATGTTGTGTACCCCTGTGTGGGGAATCCCATGAGTTGGGTGTGTCATTCTCTCTGATATGGAGATGAAACAATGTACGGGTCTCCTCTGTGCAGAGAGTTGAGAAGATGTGATACTGCAGATGATTCTCCTGTGAGACATAGCGAGAAAGTGATCTGCTGAGTTGGATGTGTATGTGGTTGAGCACAAGTGAACATGATCCTAGTGGTTGAGAACTAGTGAGTGTGATTCTCCTATGAGACGTAGTGAAAAAGAAATATGTTGATTTGGACGTGCCTATGGCTCAACACATGTGAACATGATCCTAGTGGCTAAGCACTAGTGAGTGTGATTCTCTTGTGAGACGCATGAGATAGAGATGTGGACATCCATGTGGCTAAGCACAGATGGATCTACCCCTAGTGGTTGAGAACTGGTGGGTGTATGAGATCCCTTGTTATATTGTCCAAGAGTCAAACTTACCTATAATCCTATTTGTGATGTAAAGGGTATAGGTCGGCCCCACCATAAAGTAAAATATAATTAATGTAAAAGATAATTAATATGGTAATTATTAATTATATTTTAAGTTATTGAGGTCGGAAATAGACACATCATTTGATGTGATAAGTCTTATATAAATAAAGGTGAATCCCCATTGAGGAAACACACTTAACATTGTGTCACCTCATGATTTCAGAAGTTGTGGTATGAAATTATGAGAATTACAACACCCTCTTGTGTGCTAGGTTTGATGATGGTGTGGGTGGTGTTTCTCTTGAAGAATATAGCAAAGGATTGGTTGGGTTTTCTTCCCTTGTTGAGAAGGTTTTCCTAAGATACTTCTTGTGTTCTTGTGCATGGTTATTCTTCTTGTGGTCTTGGTTTGTTGCAGTAGTTATGGTTCAAGTAAAAGATAAACATAAAAATTTAAAGTAAATGCATGAGCCGTAGATTATTGAAAATTCAACATGGTTTCAGAGCAGGTCCTGAAGATGACCATTGCATATTTTAATAAAGGTTGATATAAACCCACCACTGGTATGAAGGAAGAAGGCATACCTCTCCTTAACTCTCTGTGGTAAAATTTGAAGGGGCCAAACCTAGTAAATTTCTGTGGTAACTCTCTTTAGAAATGGCCGCAAGTAAATTTCTATGGTAAATTTATGTGGTAAAGGTACCCCACTGCCAGATCAAGAGAAGGGTCAGACCCTCCTTTAATTTGTGTCTTAAAGTAGTCGAGCTTTTTGGGGAAGGCCGACTGTCCAAAATAGGCTGGCCGCAAGACTAAAGCCCCTGACCAACCCTTGTCTCACAAGAGAAGGCAACCACCTATTTTTCGAAGGCAGCTACAAAGTTTGTTATTAGGGAAGCCACTAAGGGTTGTCATCACCGCAAAGTTAACTCCTAAAAACAACAGAATTGAAACCAAACGGAAAACCTGTTACATTACCTTCTAAGGAAAAAAAAGGGACGAGTCCAAGGTTTAATATTTGTGTGCAACCTGGTAAAAAGGAGCATGCACAGATGTGACTAATCTGAGCAAGTTTTAGATCATATATGAAAGCTACATAAGGAAACCTTTCAGTCCTTGATGACAGTTGACAAATATGCTTGAAAACTTTCCAGAACTAGGTTAGATGGTGGAACTTCCCTTCCTTGTATATCCTAGCTGTTGCCTAATTGTAACATACCCGCTACCTAAATCAAAATTTTCTGGTCCTCTGTCGGACTCGAACCCCTAAATAACCATGGAGACCCAGCGTAAGCTGGCTCTTTCTCTCACCTACACGGCCTTCTGCACCTTGACCGCAGTCTTCCCTGATCTTAGTTTCAGGTTATCAGGGTTTCGTCTTTCCCGTTGCCAAGAGTTCTTGTACTCTGCAGTCCCCGATCACCGATGAGCTCCTTTTGGCCTTAGCCCTTCCTTGGCTAGGCTCCTAGTCCACATGATCGTGCACACAAGACTGTAGCCTTATAGCTTTCCTTTCGTCGGGGTTTCGGGCTTTCTAATACCAAAGTGCATATGCACCTTTGATCCGCGATCCTCCGATTCCCGACGCGCTCCAACTTTCGCTAATCCCCTGGGCTAGTCTTTTGGGGTCCATACGACCTCCCTTTATATGACCGCCACCTTACCTCTCGTCGGAGTTTTGGGGTTTTCAATGCCAAAGTTCATATGTCCACGGGATTCCCGATTCCTTGAATCCTGACTCTCTGTTTTGCTAACAGCTGGCCCCTCACGATGGCACTATCCTCCTTCTCTGATGTGCGGACAACTGGCTCCCACTCATCGGGGTTTTGAGCTTCGCGATTCCAAAATGCATTAACAAGTTGTCACCAGGATTCCCGATATCTCGATGACACAAACGCCGATCAACAACTTCCTGTCGGGAATTTCCCCGATGGCGTCGATCGCTGCCACATGTCCTCCTCTGATGGACGGTCCCAATTTCTCCGGGATTTCAAGACTTGTGATGTCCCCATTCTCATGGCCTCAGGAACTCCGATTCCCCGATGCCGAATATCCAAACTCTCTACGGATTTCGGACACCTGTCTCCCTAAACGGATGGCTTAGATTTTGCTGGGGTTTTCACTTCGGACTTCCCCGAGCTCCTGTCCACGGGAATGTCGATATCCTGACTCCCGATAGTATAACTCGATCTCCGCCACGTGTATCCTCAACGGATGGTTCAGATCTTCTCGGCGTTTCGAGACCTGGAGTGTCTCGATTTTCTTGTCCTAGAGAATCCCGATATGCCGATTCCCGACTTTCTTCGGATCTCCGACACGCGTCCTAAATGGAGGGACAGTGCAGGTTAAGCCTCAGACTTCGCCAAATGCCAAACCAAAAAGGCACTTTACCTGTGTGAGTCCCGATGGCCCAAACGCCAATGATTCCCGATGGTTGCCACCTGTCCCAAACAGATGGACGACTTTGATGGTATCGGGGGTTTCACTATGGATTTCCCCGCCCTCTTGCTCACAGAACTCCCGATTTTCTGAATCTCTTCAGATCTCCACCACGTGTCTCACCCTGATGGACGGTCCAGATCTGATCTCGCTATTTCGAGACTTATAGCGTCCTAATTCCCTCGACCTCAGGATCTCCGATTTCCCGAATACCGATATCTCGATGAAGGTCGGGACTTCTGCCTGGTGTGAGAAGGGTTAAACCCCGTACACCTCCTATCTGATCTGACGACTGTCGGGTAAATGGACCAAGATCTAACAGTCTAGATCCATTCTTCCCGCACACACTCCAGAGACTAAACTCCGAGCATCTTAACCCGATCCAACGGCCGACGAGATTTCTGAACGAGATCCAATGACTCAGATTGTCCCACCTTGTGCAATCTTCCACTACTTCGTGGATGTGGAAAGATCAATGGTCCAAATGTTCTCCTAGGTCTTGGGATCTACGATCCCGATTTCCTCATTGTTCACGAAGATAGAGGGAAAAAGGGGCAAGGTATGTAACGCCCTTGTTACTTCCATCAATCTAATGGTTGTGAATGGCTATGGGTCATCCGACGAGATCTTATTCGTCGATTTGTTACTTATCCCTATGCTGCTATCTCAAAACCTTAAGAGGGTCATTCCTCCTCATACAAGGTTATTAAGACTTGCGTGTTCAAGTCCTTTTTCTGGGTTCTTGGAGAATCCTTTCCAAGAAGGGAATCTCTGTGAAGAGATCTATACCGGGGCATTTCCGGAGGCAGATAAGGGTAAACAGCTTCCCGAGAACGGGCTGGAAGCCTAACTTAGTTCACCCTAGGCATAATTAGATTCATTTATCAACGTAAGTCATGCATGGTTTCCTTTGTTATAAGCATATATCTATTTATTCTTATCAAACACTGCACAAACATTCTAACACTGAAATCGTTCACAATTTCACGGTTCTATGAGCATATATATACATATATCAGTCTATGAATTTCAAGATGCAATATGAACAAATAACTTATCAGAATAACTTTAGAAGTGGGTACGACTGCTGAGAGGGGTGCTCGTTTCCACCCAACCGTAGGCGTAGCGACTCCTAGCGGATTTACCACTAGCCACCCCCGAGTTGAGACCACGATGCTGTGAGACTGCGTCTCTCTGTCTGCCAGTGACTAGGAGCGAAGGTTGCAATCCTTCCTCTCTGCTATCACTCACTCTGCGTAATTCTAGAGTTCCCCTCGCGTCTTCCCCTTCCAATCGCTTCTGCCATACGCCTTATCCTCTCGCGAGGTTGCGTGTGGCGCGATTACCCTCGCGCTAATCAAGCTTGACGGCTCTACGGACAAGCGGTTCACCTTCCCATCCCTCATTAATCCATCAACCTGCCAGCCTGCAAGGCATTAAATTCGGGTCCAGCGAGCCGCTTTTGGTTCTCCGGGCCAGTGGAGTCCAAATACGATATTTAATTCTCGGTGGAAGTTAGCGCCACCTTTCCAAGTGCCTTCCACCGCCATCGTGGTCTCTTTTTCTGCACATCCCCTCTCAACAGTCCTGCAATATAAATTCATAATGTTATTTACATTCATTGACCTTCTTCATAAGGTCCATTCACATCATACATTCACATTTTCATCATGCTTTAGCATGGTAATTCCTGTATTAGGATTAATTACAAATTTGGGGGAAACAGGGTGTTACAATTCCCTCCCCCTTAAAGGAACACCGTCCTCGGTGTTCTTTCTCAAAACACATGTCATGCCTTTCTTATTCGGCCACTTCCGAAGTCTTGATCTTCGTCATCTTACTTCAATAATTCCTGGACAACAAGCACATTAATCCACAATTTTGTGCAAAAATGTCTTGCTGATGTTCAAATTTCAAAAGAAAAAGAAAAATTTCATACTCTTAGCACAATACTTATCTGTGCAGTCCGTGGATTTGTATCTGCATGGTAATTTTGTTATCATGCTCATCATCCTCCCTGACGTACCCGTTGGATGCATAATTCCAATTCAATAGCTCCCAAAAGCAATCATAATTTCATCTTTCTTTCCAAGGTTTTCCTCACACGGGAAACTACCCACTGTGTGCATTATCCCAATAGTTTTCAAGAATTATTAAGGTCTCCTCTTCCTTGCGGTCACTCACCCTCCAGCCCAGGCTCATGCATCCCCTTCACTGTTATACAGTCCCTCGGGCAATCCATATTGCCCTACCAAGGTTTTCTCGCACATGAATAATTTTAGAGACTCTATCGAGTCTTATAGTCGAGGCGTCCCTCAAACTTGCTCTGCCAAGGCATCCCTCCAGCTTGTGTTACCTCAACAAAATACTTTGCAGGCGATCATGGCTTATCACATGGTTTTCATGGCTCATAAGTAGCCATGTTCATCACTTTCAGCTTTGATAGCCTTCATCTGTTCCTTTCAGAACAAATCTTTACTTCTCACCTGTATCACAGGTAAACAAGATTTCGTGAGACATCATCATAAATCCTAACTTTCAGAATTTTATTGCAAACCTGTCACCCACAGATTTATCAAGTCTCATGATTTGTTTTCATATTTGTCCCGCTCAGGAACCAGACTCATAAGTATGGGACTTTCTTTCCCATAACATTTTTGGTCAGCAGGAAATTGGCCTTCCTTATGGGCTTACATCATTGCCATATCCAAGACTCCTTCTTCCTGCATTCATTCCTCAACTAATCAAGTTGTCAATTCTTATGTACTTACATTTTATCGCACATTTACAACATTGTCACAACAATCTTAGAATTGTGCATACTTTAATGATTAATTTGCTTCCTCAAAAGGAAATACCATTCTTGCAGTTTGGCCCAGTAGGCAATCGGTCTTTCCTATGGGTTTACCTTACTGCCATATCCATGACCCTCTATTTCCTGCAATTCATTCCTCAATCAGCCAAACAAATTGTTAGATTATCCATGCACACACACACACACACACACATATATATTCAAACGTAATTCAACATTTCAAAGGGTTTTAACAACTGTGCCACTATCCTTGGCCACATTCATACCCAATACATTCTTGCATTGATCCCAAGTTTGTCACACTTTAGGACCAGTTCTTGGTCATGGGGTGTTGGGATTTAACCGATACTCTCCTCATATGGTTTACTCACTTTCATTCATTCTTTCAACATAATCCACGCTTCCTGTTATAGGCCGATCACGACCCCGAATTAGTACATATTAAACTTAAAAGTTTCGCATGAATGCGCCCGCGCATTATGCCTTCATTAATAACCAGGGTGCCAAAATTCATGGCCACCCAAATTTGATTTTCTCTAACACCTTTACCACATGAGTAAAAATGTTGGAAAGTCCTCCTTCCTTAATGAGAAATCCATTGTTTGTCTTTTATGCAAATATGCATTTCCTGGAAGTAATTCCAAGCAACGTGTTATCCATGAGCACTTTTATTTCCAATCGTTCCTTGATTGGTTCATCTGTTCATGACATATCAGTTCATGAATTCTTCTGAAGGTTACAACTGGTCTTTTAGTACCAGAGGTTCGTGCCTCCATTATTCAGGTCATCCTCCCCGAATCATACCCTACTCGGGTATCCAAGGCATACAACTGCCCTTTTCAATTTTCAGGTATAGCATGCAATAATAAATATTTCGGAATGGGTTGTTACCAAATCCCTTCATACCCTGTGCCACACAGGCACAAATACCTTTATACCTGTTCTTGGCTGCTTGCACCCTTTCTCTGTCCTCTACCTTATCAGTAGTACTTTAGCGATATTTCCACAGTCCTTTCAACAACCTTTCTACCACAGCCTTTCCATGGTCACTCTCTGCTTGAGGTTGTTCATTATTGGCAACTGCCTTCCTCAACAGTTCCAATATTATTCCTTTCTACACATGACATACACCATAGGAATATTAATCGTCATGAAATTGAAATGCAAATATCATAGCGTTTAATAAAAACATTTTCAGGCATGTCTAGCATGTCAGTATGCACTTTCATCACATTATCCTTAATGTTTTTCATGAGTGTAACACAACAGTTCTCAATCATTTTCACAGCATTACAACCATCATTATTATGGTGTCAAAGCATTTTCGTTCATCAATGTACTAGCTTTCTCATCCCCTAAAAGCGTGATGCACAGTCAAAGAAAGAATTGAGGGCTCTCCCCTTCTTTCAATTCTTTCTACATCGCCTGGGGATTTTCAGCCCAGCCAAGTTATCTCTAAGGCCTCACTGCCTTTCCTTAATCACAGCTTCAACCAAGCTGTATCAATCAAACGTACTCATTTATTCAGTTAATCATACTCAGGGGTTTACTGGCCTCTTACCAACCAAACTGGTTTCCACAACTGCTCTTTTTTTGAGCAGCCCTGGTTTAGGCCCATCCTAACTCTTAGGATACTTCAACATGCTTTAGTAGCAACTCTTTGTTCATAATGGGTCAGGAATGTGTGCATCCTACACACTTCCATTAGGTTATCAAAATGGTCACTATTTGGTTATTAGTCTTCTATTACTTACATGATTCTTATACATGGACA
>ML788548.1:1505210-1515837 GCA_009831015.1 Picea engelmannii | reverse complement strand
TACCAAATATTCCCTTAAGGAATATAAACATGCATCTTTGTTAACTTACATCTATGATGTACTTAACCACTTTCCTAATCCTAAGCCTTCATGTAGCTATCATAGTTATATTTCATAGCCTACATACATTTCCATTTTTTTTTTAAATTAGTCATCTCAGGATTAATTCATAGTCCTTGTCATTATGATCTGCAAAGGCATTAAACATTTGCCTCTTATCGTGACAACAGAGCCTCCTTGCTCGTTTACACTTTCATTTAATTGCACTGGATTTTTCCTGGGGATATGGAGTACATTCCCTTTAAGCTATCCTTCAAGACAGATCCTTCACGACTCTTCAGAACAGAGTCAACCATGCATCCATGGTATTCATTCAATTTTGGCAAGTGTGAGTCTTGCCTCACGTTTCACTCATCAGGGCCATCATGTTGGGCCTTTAGTATACTTATGCTATTACATCATACATGTGCATTACTTGCACGTTTTATATATCATTCATACCTTACTGGTATGAGTATCAGACTTCTTAATAGGAAGCTCCTCGGTGCATTAAACTCATGCACTACTCATTATACTTTCTTACACCCTCTCCTCACGCGACCACCGGTGGTGACCACGATCCAAATTTAAAAAGGGCGCTTCACATTTCGCGATTTTGAAATTCCCGTTGCAAGGAATTATGTTTTCCCTGACTCCCAAAATCCAAAAACCCGAAAGACCAAGGCTAAGGTTTTCTTGGCTCTTTCATCTACATGACCCTTCGCTCGGAATCCGGGGTCAATTCTCAGACACGCGTTAGGATCCCGTATTTCGGTGAATCCGTGGACAACACTCCACCATTTCCCAACTTCTAATCTATGCAGACCCGGTAATATGGATCCCACGGTCCAGATCTCTCCGACAATCAATGGACCTGATCAAATCGGTGATTTACCTGGCGCGGCTTTGGGAATTCTACGCTTCCATTTCCCATAGACGAAACCTCAAATATCTAGATCAACGGCTCTCGTTGATTCCAATCTAACGGATATTATTCCTCCTGGGCTTATAAGAGATGAGAGGTTATCAACCTTACCTTCCTCGGTGATTAATTTGGTTTAACGGTCACCAACGACTCTCCAACCGACGGTTGTGATTAGGTCGCGATTTTGCATTTCGCGACTTCGAGACTTCTATTATGGAGAACCTCGAATCCTTTGATCTTTGGAACTGCGAAATTCCGGTATCTCCTCGCAACTAACCAGTGTGCTACTTCCTGAGTTCGAACAACCCGAAATGTTTCGGTTCTTTCTGAATGGATCTCGACTCTAGATCCCATCCAATCTTCAAAATTCTTTCCTGAAGGATTTCTCCTGCTATATCTTCTGAGATTTTTAAGTTACTTACAGGACTAATCTCCTAGTCCCAACTCATACGGGGGTTACCCTCTTGTTATGGAAACGATCAACAAGGGTCACTCTTGGGAATTAGAAACAGTCTTAAAGGACTCCTCAAACAGGTTATCCTCATGGTCAATTCTAACCATTATAGGTCAGGTAAATCTGACCCTACGTATTTTCACCAGTCCTCTCAATCATGAGGAATTCTATGCTCAAGGTTTAGTCTCTTAATAATACAGTGGTCATAACTTTCTAAGGATCCTACTCATCCTTACCAGATTTCCCAAATCATGAAGGGGTTTCTTCCTTTGGGTATTACTCCTTACCTAACCAGCGATCTTAATCACAAGAGACTCTACCTGCTTTAGTAGGTAGCCATCGTTATGCTAAAATAGAACAACTCAGTTCATGTCCCTTGTCTGGCTCGTGCAGCTTCATAGCACAATTTATTCTACCTTTTTCATTCGCACTCAAATGTTATCCGTGATAACGATCAGTGCATCCCTACTCCTATAAGAGTAGTCGCCTTTTTAACAGAAGGGTTATAGGAATTTCCAGGTTACAGTTTCATTCTGCAGTCCTTCTTCTTAAAGAGAAACACAGATAACAATATCTTCTAACACGGCTTGTGCCTAAGCCCAAGCATGCCAAGTGTTGTAACCATGCTCTGATACCACTTTGTAACATACCCACTACCTAAATCAAAATTTTCCGGTCCTCTGTCGGACTCGAACCCCTAAATAACCATGGAGACCCAGCGTAAGCTGGATCTTTCTCTCACCTACACGGCCTTCTGCACCTTGACCGCAGTCTTCCCTGATATTAGTTTGAGGTTATCGGGGTTTCATCTTTCCCGTTGCCAAGAGTTCTTGTACTCTGCAATCCCCAATCACCGATGAGCTCCTTTTGGCCTTAGCCCTTCCCTGGCTAGGCTCCTAGTCCACACGACCGTGCACACAAGACCGCAGCCTTATAGCTTTCCTTTCGTCAGGGTTTCGGGCTTTCTAATACCAAAGTGCATATGCACCTTGGATCCGCGATCCTCTGATTCCCGACGCGCTCCAACTTTCGCTAATCCCCTGGGCTAGTCTTTTGGGGTCCATACGACCTCCCTCTATATGACCGCCACCTTACCTCTCATCGGAGTTTCGGGGTTTTCAATGCCAAAGTGCATATGTCCACGAGATTCCCAATTCCTCGAATCCCGACTCTCCGGTTTGCTGAAAGCTGGCCCCTCACGGTGGCACTATCCTCCTTCTCTGATGTGCGGACAACTGGCTCCCATTCATCGGGGTTTCGAGCTTCGCGATTCCAAAATGCATAAACAAGTTGTCACCAGGATTCTCGATATCTCGATGACACAAACGCCGATCAACAACTTCCTGTCGGGACTTTCCCCAACGGCGTCGATCGCTGCCACACGTCCTCCTCTGATGGATGGTCCCAATTTCTAGGATTTCGAGACTTGTGATGTCCCCATTCTCACGGCCTCAGGAACTCCGATTCCCCGATGCTAAATATCCCGACTCTCTACGGATTTCGGACACCTGTCTCCCTAAACGGACAGCTCAGATTTTTTCGGGGTTTTCACTTCGGACTTCCCTAAGCTCCTGTCCACGGGAATGTCGATATCTCGACTCCCGATAGTAGACCTCGATCTCTGCCACATGTATCCTCAACGGACGGTTCATATCTTCCCGACGTTTCGAGACCTGAAGTGTCTCGATTTTCTTGTCCTCGAGAATCCCGATATGTCGATTCCCGACTTTCTTCGGATCTCCAACACATGTCCTAAATGGAGGGATGGTCCAAGTTAAGCCTCGGACTTCGCCAAACGCCAACCCAAAAAGGAAATTTACCTGTGTGAGTCCCGATGGCCCAAACGCCGATGACTCCTGATGGTTGCCACCTGTCCCAAATAGATGGACGGCTCTGATGGTATCGAGGGTTTCACTATGGATATCCCCGCCCTCTTGCTCACAGAACTCCCAATTTGCCGACTCTCTTCAGATCTCCGCCACGTGCCTCACCCTGATGGACGATCCAGATCTGATCTCGCTATTTCAAGACTTATAGCATCCTAATTCCCTCGACCTCGGGATCTCCGATTTCCTGAATACCGATATCCCGA
The DNA here is from genome assembly GCA_009831015.1 of Picea engelmannii. Classification (NCBI taxonomy): domain Eukaryota; kingdom Viridiplantae; phylum Streptophyta; class Pinopsida; order Pinales; family Pinaceae; genus Picea; species Picea engelmannii. The sequence goes on along the minus strand of ML788548.1, from coordinate 1,512,327 downwards.
TGAAGGTCGGGACTTCTGCCTGGTGTGAGAAGGGTTAAATTCCGTACACCTCCTGTCCGATCTGACGGCTGTCGGGTAAATGGACCAAGATCTAATGGTCTAGATCCATTCTTCCCGCACACACTCCAAAGACTAAACTCCAAGCATCTTAACCCGATCCAACGGTCGACAGGATTTCTGAACGAGATCCAACGGCTCAGATTGTCCCACCTTGTGCAATCTTCCACTACTTCGTGGATGTGGAAAGATCAATGATCCAAATGTTCTCCTGGGTCTTGGGATCTACGATCCTGATTTCCTCATTGTTCACGAAGATAGAGGGAAAAAGGGGCAAGGTATGTAACGCCCTTGTTACTTCCGTCAATCTAACGGTCGTGAATGGCTATGGGTCATCCGACGAGATCTCATTCGTCGATTTGTTACTTATCCCTATGCTGCTATATCAAAACCTTAATATGGTCATTCCTCCTCATACAGGGTTATTAAGACTTGCGCGTTCAAGTCCTTTTTCTGGGTTCTTGGAGAATCCTTTCCAAGAAGGGAATCTCTGTGAAGAGATCTATACCGGGGCATTTCCGGAGGCAGATAAGGGTAAACAGCTTCCCGAGAATGGGCTGGAAGCCTAACTTAGTTCACCCTAGGCATAATTAGATTCATTTATCAACGTAAGTCATGCATGGTTTCCTCTGTTATAAGCACATATCTATTCATTCTTATCAAACACTGCACAGACATTCTAACACTGAAATCGTTCACAATTTCACGGTTCTATGAGCATATATATACATATATCAGTCTATGAATTTCAAGATGCAATATGAACAAAGCACTTATCAGAATAACTTCAGAAGTGGGTACGACTGCTGAGAGGGGTGCTCATTTCCACCCAACCGTAGGCGTATCGACTCCCAACAGATTTACCACTAGCCACCCTCGAGCTGAGACCACGATGCTGTGAGACTGCGTCTCTCTGTCTGCCAGTGACCAGGAGCGAAGGTTGAAATCCTTCCTCTCTACTATCACTCACTTTGCGTAATTCCAAAGTTCCCCTAGCGTCTGCCCCTTCCAATCGCTTCTGCCATACGCCTTATCCTCTCGCGAGGTTGTGTGTGGCGCGATTACCCTCGCGTTGATCAGGCCCGACGGCTCTACGAATAGGCGGTTCACCTTCCCATCCCTCATTAATCCATCAACCTGCCAGCCTGCAAGGCATTAAATTCAGGGCCAGCGAGCCGCTTTTGGTTCTCCGGGCCAGTGGAGTCCAAATACGATATTTAATTCTCGGTGGAAGTTAGCGGCACCTTTCCAGGTGCCTTCCACCGCCATCGTGGTCTCTTTTTTTGCACATCCCCTCTCAGTAGTCCTGCAATATAAATTCATAATGTTATTTACATTCATTGACCTTCTTCATAAGGTCCATTCACATCATACATTCACATTTTCATCATGCTTTAGTATGGTAATTCTTGTATTAGGATTAATTACAAATTTGGGGGAAACAGGGTGTTACACTAATGCACTTGCTGAAATTATATTATTTTGGGGATTCTTGATTAAAGTTTTTTTGAGATTCTTGGTATATATTTCGGTCTCCTATTCATCTATCTATTGTTGTTACAAGGGCCTAATTTCCCTCACCTGTTACAGAGCTACATAACCGAATTTTTGAGGCTGTTACAGGGATGATATTTTTGTGACAGAACTTATTACCTTTGCTGCTACAGAATAGAATTATTTGAGGTTGGGTTTATCTTGGAGGAGGAGGCCAGGATCATCTTGAGGTCAATCTTTTGGCAAGTTTGTTATTGAAAAAGATTATCATTACGTGTCAAGTCTAACTCAACATGCTCAAGCACTTGATCACGATGAAATCCAAGATTGAAGTTTCAAGATTGTCAAAAGTGTCAAGGACTATTGTGACAATGTTAGGACATAAAGTGTTGAAAGTGACAATAGTGTACTATTGGACAAAGCAACTACAAGGTTGATACAGAGACTTGCATGGTACAAGGTGGCTACAGAGGCAAACAAGTCTGTTTATAGAATGTAGCAGTGGTAGGTGACCACAGGAAGCTACATCAACATAATTTTCCTTCTAGTCTATGGTAAACAAACAAGGAATGCCATTGCTCATCATGACATTGACAAGTAAGCAAAATATTAATTGGTGTACACTCCCAGGTATGCACTTGTATATATTATTTGCATCATTGTCATGAGGGTACTTACAGGAGGAAGGAACCTTTGTTGCAATCATGGATCTAGAGAGATCTCAATGCATCTAGAGGAGCAACACATTGGAAGTGAAGAATCCAGGTTTGATTGTTTTAAATATCATGCCTCTAACCTACATTTCTAAGGTTGCTACATTACAAGTAGGTGTTGTAGTTGTGACAACAATCCTTAAATTATTTTGATTCTAGAGATGTAATCATGAATCTCCTCTAGGATATATTCTTGTCTTGTTTCCTTGTTCCAGGCAGGTTAACAACAAAGGAAGATGGTTATTCTTTAGACTTCAGAAGGAGTCACTTGACTCAGAGGAAGTCAAAACTATTTGAGAAGAAGGAAAAAACAATACCTTCTCCCCTTCAACAGTTCAGAGGGAGACAATTATTCAATCCAGTTGCTCCAGTTGATATTCCCAGAGACTTTGCAATAGGCCATGAAAGGCCTGTCTAAGCTCGACAAACTCTGCAAGGGGCAGAGGGACATGAAAATGATGGAAGTGTCGAGAAAAATATAAAGTGATACTTGTAGCCAGAAGATTCCCACAAATAGAGGGAGTTGTCTATGATTAGACATTTGATCCAGTAGTCCAATACACTTCCATCAGTACTATCATCCATGAGTTGGACACTACATCAGATAGATGTAAAGATATCCTTTCTCAATGGTGAGATTGAGGAAGAAGTTTACAACAAGCAACCAGAAGGAGTCATGACATATGACGAGAAATCTCATGTGTACAAGTTGAAGAAATCCCTGTATGGACTAAAGTAGACACCTCGTGCTTGGTACGAGAAGATGGATGGATTCTTGATGAGTTTGGGCTTTAGTAAGAGTGTTGCTGATCCAAAACTATATTATTACATTGTTGGTGACGAGAGCATGATTTTGGTGACTTATTCAGGAAGCCTTGTTGTTGGATACAAAGAAACTTTGACTTCTGATTTCGAGATGAAGGATCTGGGTATGATACACTACTTCTTGGGACAAGAAGTATGAAAGAGGACTGATGAGATTTTCCTGAGTCAAAGAAAATATATAGTGGGGATATTAAAGAAGTTCGGTATGACAGAATGCAAATCCATGCCTACATCGATGGTGATGGATTTGAATAAAATGAATGATGATGATTCATACAAGATTGATTCGTAGCTAATTGGATCACTAATGTATCTAGTTAACACCAGACCCGATGTATGATATGCATTGAATGTACTTAGTCAATTCATGAGTCAGCCGAGACAGACTCACTGAATATCAATGAAACATGTATTGAGATATCTATGAGGCATAGTTGGTTATGGCCTGAGATATGCCTCCAGTGTAGACTTGAGTTTTCAGGTATATGTCGATTGGGCAGGGAGCGCAATGGACTGGAAGAGAACGTTCGGTTGTTGTTTTACCTTGGGGTTTGCCATGGTCATGGTGCAATAAGAAATAAATCTCTTTGGCCTTGAGTACCACATAAGCAGAGTATATAGCATTGAGTGTGGCAGTTCGTGAAGCAGTGTGGCTTCGCAAGCTTTTGACAAAATTATTTGGTCATGAAATGGATCATATTATTCATTGTGATAACCAGAGTTGTGTGAATATCTCTGAGAACCCTGTGTTTCATGATAGATTGAAACATGTTGAGATAAAATGTCATTATATCAGAGACATGATGCAGAGGAAAGAAGTACACGTGCATTACCTTCCTACACATGAGCAGATTGCAGATATCTTCACCAAACCGCTTGCCAATACGAAGTTCGAGTACTTCCGTGAGAAACTGGCTTGGTGGAGAATACCTCCCTAGCCGAGAGGGAGTGTTGATGACTATAACCAAGACAAAGTTCGAGTACTTCCGTGCGAAACTTGGCCTGATGGAGAATGCCTCCCTAGTTGAGAGGGAGTGTTGATGATTACAACTACGTGAAACATTCTCCAGGACACAGACTGAGTGAGTCAGCCTGAGAGAAAGCCCATGAGTTAGGTGTGCCCATGAGTTGGGTGTGTGGTTCCTCTCTGAGACAGAGAATGAATGTTGTGTGCCCCTATGTGGGGTGAGGAAGCCCATGATTTCGATGTGCCCATGAGATGGGTGTGTGGTTCCTCTTTGAGACGAAGATGGAACATTGTGCCCTTGTGTGGAGTGATGAAGTGCCCGTGTGTGGAGTGATAAAGCCCACGAGGTAGGTGTCTGGTTCTTCTCTAAGACAGAGATGGAATGTTGTGTGACCCTGTGTAGGGAAGCCCATGAGTTGGGTGTGTGGTTCCTCTCTAAGACAGAGATGGAATGTTGTGTACCCCTATGTGGGGAAGCCCATGAGTTGGGTGTGTCGTTCTCTCTAAGACGGAGATGAAACAATGTATTGGTCTCCTCTGTGCAGAGAGTTGAGATGATGTGATACTCTAGATGATTCTCTTATGAGACGCAGTGAGAAATAGATCTACTGAGTTGGATGTGTCTGTGGCTGAGCACAGGTGAACATGATCCTAGTGGTTGAGCAGTAGTGACTGTGATTCTCCTATGAGACGCAGTGAGAAAGCAATCTGCTGAGTTGGACGTACCTATGGCTGAGCATAGGTGAACATGATCATAGTGGGTGTATGAGATCCCTTGCTATATTGTCCAAGAGTCAAACTTACCTGTAATCCTATTTGTGATGTAAAGGGTACAAGTCGACCCCACCATAAAGTAAAAGATAATTAATATGGTAATTATTAATTATATTTTAAGTTATTGAGGTCGACCCTATTGTGCCAATAGACACATCATTTGATGTGACAAGTCTTATATAAATAAAGGTGAATCCCCATTGAGGAAACACACTTAACATTGTGTCACCTCATGATTTCAAAAGTTGTGGTATGAAATTATGAGAATTACAACACCCTCTTGTGTGATAGGTTTGATGATGGTGTGGGAGGTCTTTCTCTTGAAGAATATAGTAAAGGATTGGCTGGGTTTTCTTCCCTTGTTGAGAAGGGTTTCCCAGGATACTTCTTGTGTTCTTGTGCATGGTTATTCTTCTTGTGATCTTGGTTTGCTACAATAGTTATGGTTCAAGTAAAAGCTAAACAGAAAAATTTAAAGTAAATGCATGCGCCATAGATTATTGAAAATTCAACAATTAAACGTGTTACAAGAAATCCCAGACAACAATTAAATAACCCATCAACTCCATCACTTCGAGAAACATTTCCTTGATGTGATTGACCTTCACCACATTCTTGACCTTGTATTTTCCCTTTGTTGGAATTTTTTTGGACAATATTTGTTAATGTTCACCCTCACAACAATAAAAACATACAACTATGGACTTATCAAAGCTTCCTTCGAAAGAATATTCTCCACAACTCGCCTCATACGATAGTTCTTACCAGTATTATTTTTCTTCTTCGAACCATCTCTTGTGATCTTCACAATAATGCAACACCATCGTTTTCTTCTTCGAACCATCTCTTGTGATCTTCACAATAATGCAACACCATCGTCCTACCTCTGGCTCATAGTTGTCCTCTTCATCTCTTCAAACAATAAGACACCATATAGCTATCCAAAGGAAGGCACCTTTTTTTGTAGAAGCAAGATTGGTGATATACCTCCTAGTTTCCCAAAAATAAATTCAAGGTTATGGCAACTGTGATATACCCAATAAATAATTGTCAAATAATTAATGATGGGTGGTTTACATATATTTTAAATATAAATCGGATTTCCTCCAAGTTGGCATCAAAGCGAGGGTTCATGGCAGCCAATCATTCTGTTCTCTGCTTCCCTCCAACTGTCGTTTCTCCCTCTACGCACGTCCTCATTCCGCGTTCCATTTTCCCTCTGCATGCATTCTCATTCTACCTACCCTCTTCTCCTCTGCGTACATCCTCATTCTACCTACCCTATTCCCTATGTGCACATCCTCGTTCCACCTACCCTCTTCCCTATGTGTGCGTTCTGCCTACCCTCTTCTGCAACATCTTCTGGCCTGTAAAACCATCAAACCTGGATAGTGGAGACCCTTGCATGGAGGTGCGCTCCACCTTCATTATGTTGAACAGGCAGAGAGCTAGATAGAGAAATTCTTCGTAATTCTTGATGTGCCAGATAGATAATTTCAAAAAATCCTCCAGGTCTACTGGCAATCTGCGTTACATCACCCACCAAAGACTTAAGTAATGAGTTAAAATAATTAAAAGAATCAATAGGTGAAATTTCCAACAAGCTTGGGACAGTAGATATAAAAGAATAAAAAGCTTAGGTGGATGAGATCTCCAACAAACTAGGCAACCTTATTACAAATCTTATTAATATATTTCTCCCAAAATTTAGTAAAATGGATGATTTTCCCAAGAGTCTTGTGTCCATGGAACATGGATTGAAAGATTGGAGCAGAAACTCTCATAACCATGAAGTTAGAATTAAAGAATTGGAATGCACGAGTAAGGAACTCAGTAGTCCAAATTCCCACTCTCCTTTTCTATTGCCAAAAAAATAATCTAATTTTGGTTCACTTAATGGATTTTTGCACAAGCCAAAAATTGGTGTACCAAGATTTGATGGAAATGATGATAGAGGGACCACGAGATGGATAAATAGATTCTAGTGCTATTTTGAGTTGCATCAAATGTATGACGATGAAGATAAAATAAATTTCACATCATTATAGAGATCAACATGTGATTGGTTCTAGTAGAAAATGATCGCGTGCACGCCCTGACCTAGCTTTGTAACGTTAAGGGTTTGAGAGTGCCGCCATGGCAGGCCAGGGAGGGGAGCCGCCGCCCCCTCCTTCCCCCGCCTCCTCCTTCAGACGCCTGGTAGAAGCATGCAGCAAAAAAACGACCGCCGTAGAAGCCCCGAGCTTTGTCAAGAAGCTGAACGATATTCCAGAGATCGACCTCCCTC
>ML788548.1:1489200-1501076 GCA_009831015.1 Picea engelmannii | reverse complement strand
GGAGATGAAAGACCTCACCCATGGCAAGGGTGGGCAGTCCCAAATAGACCAGCTGTACTAGATAATCAATGGGCTGCTCTCAAGAAGTGTCTCCAAGGGAAAGCCCCTTTAAAAAAAACAGGTAAGGATGACCGAGGATGGGGTAGGAATGCCAGGGCTTACACCATAGCAGCTGGTTACTAACTCTTCAACTCAATTCCCACTGCAATGCCAAATCCAGCAAGATGGAAAGCAGTCTGGAAATATCGATCCCTCCCAAAAATTGACCATTTCAGCTGGACCTTGGCGCACAAGAGTATCCCAACGGGGGAGAATCTCCGACGAAGGGGCTGGGAAGGACCCTTTAGGTGCCCTCTATGCCTCCAAGCAGAAGAAACAAATGACCACACCCTTCTAAATTGCAGCTATGCAAAAGAAGTCTGGCTGAAGGTAATAGGCCCCCAATCAACCACAAGCCTCCCTCCTGATGTAGTAAGTCTGCTTCTCCAATGGGAGTCCCTGTTCCCATTTGCCGATAAGAAAAGAAACCAAGCTAGCTGGATATGGGGACTACTTCTAAAGTTTGTTCTATGGAATCTCTGGTTAGAGAGAAATCATAGAATTTTCAGAGATAGCCAACTAAGTGCAGACAGAATTGGCATTAAAATTCAAGCAATGCTGGGGGAATCTGCTGCTCACCTTTGCCCCACAATAAAGCTACACAATTTGGACGAAGATCAGGAGAGTTGGATAGCACAGTTCAACATTTCAGGGATAGGAAGCCAACAAGGGAGTCACCCAATGCATGAAAGTTGGGAGATTAGGGAAAATGAAACGAAATTTGCCAATTGGAAAAGCAAAATAAAAATGCCCATCCTCTACTTTGATGGGGCCTCGAAAGGGAACCCAGGCTAGGCTGGGGGAGGGGGCATCATTGAAGATCCCAGACAAGACAGAGCAACGCACTATGCCATTGGACTCGGCATAGAGACCAACAACCGAGCCGAAGCCTTGGCTCTCTGGCAAGGTTTGAAATTGGCAATCAAACTCAGAATACAGAACTTGGCAATAATAGGTGACTCTAGAATAATCATACATGCTCTTATCAAGCGATCCACAACTCAATGCATCCATCTCAACAACCTCCTTGATAAAATCCACCTCCAATTAAGGAATTTGAACACCTATCACTGCTATCACGTTTTAAGGGACTTAAATCAAAATGCTGATAAAGAATCCAACAAAGGCGTTCTATTGGATGCGGGAGAGTTGTCAGTCAATGGCATCATTGAAAATGTGGAAATCCCCTGACCCATCGCAGCTCACGGGCACTCTTCCAAAGGACCGACAGCGCAGTGCAAAGGATTCAGGCGAAGTTGTAAAAGTCATTTGCTGGAACAGATGCTGCAACACAGTGCTGGAATAGTTGCCGAAACTCAGTGCTGGAACAGATGCTGAAACACAGTGCTGTAACAGAGCTGGAACACAGGTGCCGAAACACAGATGCTGGAACATAGATGCTGGAACACAGATGCTGAAACACAATGCTGAAACAGAGTTGGAACAGATGTTGAAACACAGTGTTGTAACAGAGCTGGAACACAGTGCTGAAACAGAGCTGGAACACAGAAGCTGGAACACAGATGTTGGAACACAAATGCTGGAACACAGTGCTGAAAAAGAGCTGGAACTTTTGCTGAAACACAGTGTTGTCACAGCGGAAACACAGTGTTGTTACATTTGCTGAAACACAGTGCTGAAACAGAGCTGGAACATATGCTGAAACACAGTGCTGTAACAGAGCTGGAACACAGTGCTGAAACAGAGCTGGAACACAGATGCTGGAACACAGTGCTGAAACAGAGCTGGAACCTTTGCTGAAACACAGTGCTGTTACATATGCTAGACATTTTGTAATTTGATCTGTAGGCCCGAAGAAACTCGGGGCCATTTTGTAATTGAATCTATGGCTTTGCCACCCCTCTAATATAAACTATAACCGTTTTCGTAAAAAAAAACATGTGATTCGTTCTTGTGGTGGTACTCAAAATCCCAATCAAGAAACTAGGATATATTTAGAAAGCATTTTTTCAAGAGATTTCAAAACATTGAGGAAAATGAAGTTTTCTCCAAACTCAGTCAATTACAATAGTTGGGTTCAGTGGATGAATTTTTTAATGATTTACATGTGTTGGCTACTCGAATGCCTGAACTACCAGATGATTGTCACTTGCAAATTTCCATATTAGGATTGAAAGAAAACATAAGGATTGAACTCAAATTGATAGATATAAAGGATATAGAGCAAGCACGACTAAAGGCCAGAATTGTTGAAGAAAAATTGATGTCCTTGCAACAAGTTACTTGGTCCCACTCCAAGAAACCGAGCCCAAAGTACATCCCCCCTAATAAATGGATTCCACCATCTTATGTAAGGGATGGAAAAGATCAATGCTTTATATGTCATGCTCCCAACTGGAGGCCAAACCACAAATGCAAGGAAAATAAATTCCATTTATGCGAAGTACGGAGTGATAGTGACAGAGAGATAAGAAATTCATCTCCATCTGAAATAGATTCAAAAAATCCAAATGAAGAGTCCAAAAATCCTAGAGGATCTAACTATCAAAATTCCACTCAAACACTCTCGTCTGTTGTGGTGACTGACATTTCTCAACCCTAAAATCTCAAGGTTTTGGGCAACATTAAAAAGACAAGAGTAGCAATGCTAATAGATAGTGTGAGTTCTCATAATTTCATCGATACTAAAATAGAAAAAACAATTAAACATGTTTGTTTATCCCTCTTTCGACTTTCAAGTCGCAATTCCAGGAAACAAAGCTACCTTGTGCATAGGGAAATGTCATAAGGTTAAATTATCAATTAATGATTACCAATTACAATAGCCCATGTATGCCATGGAAATTGGGGGAGTGGATGTAGTAATATGAGCCCAATGGTTATCCACGATTGGTACAGTAGGGTTAAACTTATAGAATTTTTTTTATGGTTCTTCAAAAATGGGAGGAAATACAAGTTTTATGGAATCCAAATTCTACCCACCCAAATAGTCTCGTGTAATAGAATGGAAAAGATGATTAAGAAAGGATCCCAAGCTTACCTTTTTCATGGTCTCATACAACCTTTGCTAAGACCAATGGATCAATTCCATTTTTTCTCCATTGACACATAAAAAAATTAAGATGCATTTGTTTATTTATTTAGAGGATTGGTAGCTCTGATACCATGTTGAGAAACTTGGACACACTCATGATTTCTCAAACTAGTTTCTTTCCAATTCTTTACAAGAATATCTAATTTTTTCGACTCTCAAACGGTAATTTTTAATGAATCAAAGTTAAGCTATAAAAAAAGGATTCAAGAGAAAACACAATGAAAATAAATGAGATATTGATATACCTTCAATCATACAACACATACCAAAATTATTGATTATTCCATTTTGCTCAATAGCTATATGTATACATGAAAGATTTTGTCAAAAAATGGTCACAATATCTCATGACGACCATATAATGAGAGAATATATCAACCACAAATTCAAGATAGGACCAAATCTAATAGGAGACAATATCTCATATAATTAAGATCCAACAAGATCCACACTTAAATAGAGTAGGACTGCTCATGTATACAACTAGTCATAAAAAAATAGAGACTCACTGTAGACAATTAATAAACCATATGCTAAAATAATAAATCAAGTGAACTAGCACTAGGCCTGCACATATTTCTAACAATGTGCATTGAGATACATTAAGGACATTGAGTACCTCCCAGTAGAACGAGAAGATATCAAATTCACTTGTCAACAACATTGATCCTTACTCTAATATGTGAATATGAGAGATAAGTCTTCCTTCAAGGAAGAAATGTAAACTCTCACCTAGAAAGAAAAAAACATATAAGCAAATAATCAAGAAATTGGACTAAAAAAAACACCTCATTGAAAGATTAGAACAGTTAGAACATAATGACTCTCAAGACTATCGATTAGAACAATTAGAGCACAATGACTCTGAAGACTATCATTTTGAGAATAACTCTTGTGGTATAACTACAATAAAAATTGAGAACAATATCACAATTTGTGTTACTTTTTTTTCTATGTTTAAAGTGAGTTCACTTAAATTCATGTTGTCCAAATTGACAAAAAAGAAATTTCCACCATCCTTGATTATTTTTCTTTGAAATTTATGTCAAGTTTAGTGTCTTTAATCACATCACTACTTACATTGTTTTCTATTTTTATCAACTTTTGCATCCTATTTGATATCAAATTTTCTGTTAAATTTGTCATCAAGGTTGTGGAGAATTCAAGGTCAATATTTGTGTTTTTTTTCATCTTAATATCATGTGGATTTTGGGAACACATTTTTTAAAAAATATATAGAACCACAATTTGATATTTATGTTGGCATCTATGTTTATGTCAAATTAATTTATTACTTGTGATTATTTTAGTGTTAATATTTTCATCTAATTTAAATTAGGTAATAAAAGAAATTTTGGAATTGGTTCTTGTAGGGGGTAGGGGTTCATTAGAAATATATTAAAAAAAAAATTATTACATTCCACTATGAATTCATAAAATCTAGCTTAAACAATCAAAAGAAGGCAAATTCCTTAAGAGAATCTTATTTGTGAGAATAAACATTTTGAAAGAAAGGGGCATTCAAAAGTCATGATTGACTTCCTAAAAATATGAATAAAAAGTCACACTAAGGACTAGGAAGACAAATAGAAAGGATATTGTATGTTGCAAAGAACCTTTGAAGGATAACTTCATTCATGTTAAAAAGTCAACTAATAAAATCCTATGAACAAAGCATAATACCAAGGGTGGTCTCTAATAACTAAATGAATTTAGCACCATGAGGATAGGGGTTAATGAGAATAACATAATAATTTCTTCCCATTAACTCTCCACATCCCCACAAAATCAAACACATGGAATGAGGCCCTAGAACAAATCATATTCAACGTATTGGTGGGAATGATGGGAGTTAGTGGGAAAAACTTAGTAATTTATTCCCATTAACTCCCCCATCCCCACCGAATCAAACATATGGAATGAGGTCTTAGAACAAGTCATGTTCAAATATATAATAAATTGAAGATCATAGACTCTTTAAAATAACTTGTATCAAACTTAAGAACATTGGGATATCATTTTGGGTTTTAAATTTTGGAACCAATCACCCATTAATTACACCCATTAATTACTTAAATCATGTCATTATCATGATACTATTTTAGACATCTCTCAATTAAATCTACTAACACAATTATATTGTATATTAGGTTTTTCGTTCATATATTTATCCAAAGAACAAATAAATGTTTAATAATATTTTACAACATAATCGAAATAATGATTATCGAGTGATTTAATTTACAACATAGTACACAAAAATGAAAAGTTATCGCAAATTGCAAAAGAAAGTCATTTATTTTAAGAGCACTTATCTAACACATAGCCATGATTAGGCTCTCTAAAGGTGTAACATAACCCACTCAAATATACAATAAAGTGATATTTCAACATCCAATTATTTGCACCCCATGGACACCATCCTTCATTGTATCACCAAGCCTATCTAAACCCACTTTTTATTTTCTTAGAGGCCCCCTTACCTATCTCAGTGTACATAAATCTTTTATTTTTTCTTTCTTTTAATCAAAACATCTATAACTATTCCTATACAAACTAAATTAATTTTCAATTTTAAATATATCACAAAAAAAAATAGACAACCAAAGACAAGAAACCTTTGTCCTTCAATTGCCATCATATCTCTTTCCTTTTAATATTTAATTTACAATTATTATTTTAATTAATTATAACTTCTCTAACTTTTGCATCATTATCAATTTATTTTTCTTCAAATATAATAAAACAGATACATGAAATTTTCCCATCCTTAAGTTGTTAAGGTCCATAATATCTTTATTTATATACTCATCACAATAATATTTATTAAAATTGGTTAATAAATAAGAATATTGTTGTAACAAATATTTTTTCACTGGTGAACAAGGTTCAATTTTCGTAAGGGATTTCTTGGAGCCATGGGGACACCTTGAGGTAGTGGTCAAACATATGGTTGCACCTAAAGAGATTATATTAAATGGTCTTGTGACTTATGCATACATAAGTGGATCAAATCCCACCCCCATATCCTTTGTAAAAAATAACTCCGACGAAACATAAAAGCTAACCTTTGCATCGGGCCTTGGTCACTCTTCCAACAACCAGGTTGAGGCCTTGGCTATCTTCATAGGCTTAAAAATTCTCAGGGTAGATCAAAATAAAGACCTTATTATAATTGGAGACTTTGAACTGGTCAACAACGGATCACGAAACTTAAAATCCTATAAACAATACAATTTACAAAGAACCTTTCAAAGAATCGTTAAAGAAGGGGAAAATTTTCATACAATAGAATATTTCCATATCTTTCAGCATTAGAAAAACATGGTCGATTCCCTTGCCAAATATGCTAGGAGCCTAGCACAAGCAAAGCTCATGCATAACAAGGTTTCACAATTCAACACCTACCTTAGTGATCCATGAGGATCTGGAATGTTCACATAGGTTTAGGAGGATCCAGAATGCCCATAGAGGTCCAGAAGGGTTAAAAAATGCTCAAAATTCAATCATCCCAAATTCTCTATAAAATGACATCAATGCATAGATCTCGACGATAGCTTTCCAATGGCACAAAAAACGCCTCAAACGGATCTTGTATGCAAAAGTTATGGATGGTCAAAGTGCAGGTCAAACGAGGGCAAAAAGTCAAGGTCAACAGGGTCAAAGGTGACACGTGTCACCACTGCAAGGATGATACATGGCACGACCGTATGATTGTACAGTGCTGACATGGTCACATTAGGGAACACCACATGGCACATTGTACATCCAACCAGGAAGGTGACTTGACATTTGGCACCAATAGGAATTTGACATGTGGCAATGATAAGTCAATGAGAGGTTGCCACATGGAAACCTCCCATTGGCCAATTATGGATGAGGTTGTTTAAAATTTTGTTGGAGCTCGAAGGATCAAACTTGGGTCTCCCGCCAAACAACCCAACAACCTCACTAGTATACTCGACGTATGGTTCTTAACCATTTACAGGCACATATATATTTAAGTTTTGTTGGAGATTTTAAATGGCGGGAAAAGGGTCGAGGGCTAAGCCCCAAGACATATGTATATAATATAATTGTATTTTAATCCATGGGGTTTATACCATAATCAACCATTGCATATATTCTGTGGCGATTAAACTATATGCCAACCATATGTCATATTTCGCGGGGCATATTTATATATCCAACCACCATATAACAAAACACTATATATATATATATATATATATATATAGTGTGTGTGTGTGTGTGTGTGGTCGGTGAGGTTTGAGACCGCAACCCACTATATAATGTGCCAACAACTTAACCAATTGCGCTAAGGGTGCGGGTTGGTTATGAAAACCGCCTAACAAATATTAATTTCTATCCTAAATTTCCAGTCGGAGGTTAAGGGGCCTGCAACCTATTTAATGGGCACACAGACCGAAACAAAGAAACACACATGAATGCAGAGTATGATGTCTCGAAGTTCATGCCCGAGGGTAATTAGACTTGGAGGAAGCAGCGTAATGTGTGCCACGGGGTTCCAACACAGAATTTTATGAACTTTATACTCATTTTTATCAAAATTTCACAAGGAATTCAATGGCATACTTTGTTTCTGATTTTGAGCAACGTGTAAAAAGGTCATTGTAAAATGCAAGCATTTGAGCATTAATAAAGAGGTCTCTATTAGAAGCAGACCCGGAGACGTAGCCCAAATTGGGTGAACTCTGTTATCAAACTTGTGTATGTGATTTCAATATTATTGTTCTATTTCCGCTCATTTATTTGCAATTTGTTTATCATTAAAGTGTATTTGGGTAGATAAGTAATTCACATGTATTTTTCAATTAATCAAACAATCATTTTTATTTCAAAGATCAAGTAGATGTTTATATGAATTGAAGACTAATTAAGCATCTAAGGATTTTTCAGATCAAGTTGGTATCAAAGAAAGGCTAGACAAGTGGTTGCAAGTGGATGCTTACAAGGTCCAAATCCAGGCGAGGAGAAGGAAAACTTACTAATTACAATCCTGAGATTGGTTCAAGAAGTTTTACTCGTCGAAGAGAAATGACTTCGTCGATAAAGTTGGGGTCCTTACAACTTTGAAGATGATTTCTTTGAGGCTTTTAATTTAATGAAAGCCATGGTGGAAGAAATGTATGAGTGTCGAGAGAAGGCCAAGGAGGAAGGTACATTGAAGAAAGTTGAGCCAGTCAAAGAGGAAGGAGGAGGTGATGAAGGTGGACCTTCAGAACCCTCCGCACCATCATCCTTATCATCGTCTTCTTCTGAGGGAAGTGAAATTTCTTCACATAAAAGAATCCCTCTAAGAAGTTTGATCATAATCTGTCTTTATTAAAATTTGATGTTAAGTTTAAATTTCCGACCTATGATGGAGAATTCAATGTCGAAAAATTGGACAATTGGATCAAGCAAATAGAGGTATATTGTAGGGTTCAAAAGATTGTGGATGACGTGGAAAATATACAATTAGCTTCTCTTCGACTAATGGCACAACCTTGATATGGTGGGAGAGTAAGATGCAAGTTGATCTTGTTCAAAAGGGTAAAGTAATCTCCTCTTGGGATAAATTTACTAAGGCCATAAGAAAACAATTATATCCATTAGATTATACTCAAATGACAATTATAGAATGGAAACATCTAAGGCAAGGTAAAGGCCAAAATATTCAAGCTTATACACAGGAATTCAAGAAGAAGGCATTATGCTTAGGAATTTTATTGTATACTTGAGAAACTCTTCTAAAATATATTGGTGGCATGCACTCATATCTTCGACACACTATCTTAATGTTTAACCCTACTAACATTGATAAGGTGTTAGTACAAGCTACGCACCTGGAGGCTATTAAGTGGAAGCATGTGATTGAAGATAAGAATTCATACAAGTTTGAGAAGAAATCGAAAGGAAAATGGAAGAGTAAGAAGTCGACTACAGTAAAGCAAGCTGGGGAAAGACTTACATGTTCTCACTATAAGAAAAAGGGACATGAGGAATGATAGTGTTAGAAGTTGCATCTAGAATTATGACCAAAGAAGTTCAAGGATAAAGGGAAGCAGAAGAATGTTGCATTAACTCGACAGAATCTAGGATCAAATTCCGGGAATGAATCTAAGATCATGGAAATAGGAAGAAAATGTATATCTACTATCAATTCTAATTCTTTAGTTCAATTTTCCAAATTGGAAAGTGATACTGATCAAAAGAAAAGATGTGATATTTTCGATGTCAGGGTTATAGTTAAGCATACAAAGGTAGATGCTTTGTTTGACAATGGATATCAAGTTAAATTAATATCTGAAGCAATTGTTAAGAAGCTAGGTTTAAAGACGACGCCTCATAAAAATCCATATCCATTAGGTTGGGTGTGTGAATATGCTAAGTTGCAGGTGACGAAGCAATGTAAGATCATATTTGCAATTAAAACTAAGTTCTTTGACGAGGTTGAGCTAAATGTTGTGCCTCTTTACATTTGTGGCATTGTCTTGGCTAGTCCATATCTATTTGAAAGGAAAGCAATATTCTATCGTGAAGAAAATAAATATCACCTTTTCAAGGACGAGGTTGAATTTATTGTTATAGCTCATCGAATCAAAACTAATGTTTCTTTAGTGAGCACGGGGAAATGAAGAGACTCATGAATGCAAGTAAACATTTTGTTCTCATGATAGTGAAATAAAAACAAGAAGATATATCTGATGCTTTATCAGGTTGTGATCTAGATCATAAATAGGATTTGGTTAAAATCCTATCTAATTATGATGAGTTATTTCAGGAACCTACAGGGTTGCCTCCTAAGAGGGGGGATTGAACATGAAATCTATTTACAATAGGATGCTCCTCTTTCTAACATTGGTATGTAAAGATCATCAGTACTAGAGAATGCATAGATAAATAAGCAAGTTCAAGAATTACTCGATAAAGGAATTATAAGGCCAAGTTCCTCTCTATGTGGATCTCCTATTGTATTAGTTTTGAAGAAAGATGACACGTGGAGGATGTGTATTGACTTCTGAGCATTGAACAAGATTACGGTAAAGAACTGTTATCCTCTTCCTAGAATTGATGATTTATTGGATCAATTAAAGAATGTTGTTTATTTCACTAAGTTGGATTTGAGAAGTGTTGGCCCTTGACCAAGTTTCGAGGATCCTTGGTCATGTTTGACCTATTTTTGGGACTTCGATAGGCTATCGAAGGCGGAGCGCAAGTCGAAGTGGATATCGCGGGATCTCAGCCCCCTTTTAGGTCTTTTTGGGATTTGGGATAATGTAACGGGTATGGGATATCGACCCATGGGTTTACCCATGTTTAGGCCCGATTTTGTAATGTATAGATAAAAGTCTAGGTGATATAAGACTTGGAAGGGATAAGTGCAAGTGACTAGTCAGTGTGAGCCATTGTTGCTAAGTGAAAAAGTAGATCTATGTGATTTGGCTTCTGCGCTCTGTGTGAGACTTGCAAGGCTAAGTGCAAGTGACTGCAAAAGGTTGTGTAAGGCTTTTTGCTTATATCTACTCGGGGAAGGAGGATCTGGCGGAGTGCGTGCAAATCTCCTGTCCTATGTGGAGTAGGGTTTTTGTGGTTCTGTGCATGTAACTGATTGAAAGAAGATAATAGAATAGAAGAAGAGTTGGTGGACGTAGACCCAGGGTGGGGGTGAACCACATATATCCTGTGTTGTTGTGATTTGTGCGATGTATTGATTTGATTATGTGTTGACTTACTTAAGTTCTTTGATATAGACGAATGATAGATAGATATGATGTTGCTTTGTTCTTAATAATGAGAGTGAATTCTAGATCTGACCTATGTGAATGTGCTTAGTGCTTGAATCTGCTAGATCTGATCTGTTTCTTTATGCTAAGTGCTAGATCTGGTTGGATACTACGATGCTCTGTAAGTAGGGTTTTATCTACGAAGTAGATATTGGTTAAACATTGATGAACTATACTACTAAGTGCTTTGTTAAGATGTTACAATCACAAATCTGTGTCCTAGCTAAGGTTGCATACATTTGAGTCCTGCAACCACCCCTGCCTCTACCTCAGGTGAGACTTCATCTGCTTCATAGTGTTATAAGCAAAATCTGTCCGTAAGGGACGGATCCGACCTATCCGGCTGTGAAGCCGGTTACAGCCTCTTTGGTAGCTCGGCACGAGGCAGAGGCTACCCGCACCACAGGTGGTCCTTCGCCTGAGGCGGTAAAGAAGGGGAAGAAGAAAGGTGAAAGACTTACAAGAAGTCCTTCTTAGGACCACCCACCTTGGGTGTTATCCTTCCTTAACTTCCTGGATGGCCGAAATAGCCTGGGGGATGAAATTTATGGACAATGGGATGAAAATGAGCTCGCTGATTTTTAGGACAGCGAACTAAATAAAGTGGACAGCGAGCTGTTCACTCACTTAAAGTGTTGGAAACTGCCCCAGAATGGGTCACCGGGGTAAACCGGTATCCTGGGTAAATAATCAATGAAGCCTTTAAGCAAATAGGTATGAAACAAGGGTGGGAAAGGGGTTTAAAAGCTACAACCAAGTACTTTTAAATGGCTGTAAATTATGAACAGAAAGCTGTTCAAAGCCTTGAAAGCAAAGAAACAAGCCCAAAATGGCTCAAAACCCCCCGGGGTGACCCGAGAAGTGATCCTGGAAGATTGTTAAGTCAAAAAAGGGTTGTAAAAGTGGATGGACAGCTTTGTAATAAGCTGTTA
>ML788548.1:1381872-1470522 GCA_009831015.1 Picea engelmannii | reverse complement strand
CTATTAGTTTGGCCCATTCGGGTGACTTTGACTTTGCGTGCCTCATATGGGTCATACTGACTTGGAATCAAGATCATGATAGCTTGTTGAAAATCTTGTTCGATCCATGCCACTTGAAAGTGTTGTACCCCTTGAATAGAACATTTTTGACATGAGGAAGAAATGCCATGGGAAGGCCCACAAGTCCCTGAGTGCACCCAACTGATACTCTTTCAAGGGCAGAGACCACAGTAACTATGACCCACGCCACTGTCTTTGACTGGAACCATAGCACCAAGGGGATTTTATGAAGAAGTAACTGTGTAAAACACCATGTTGAGCCTAGAGCAGATTTTTGGGTCAACACATAGGTTTTGCCGAAAGGGCCGATAGTTAGGGTTTTTTGGTGCGTTGTTTAGCATTGAACCCTGGGTCTGCCCCTGTGCCAACAAATGGTTTCGTTGTTGGGACCTAAAACTGTGATTGATGGGAATTGAGGAAGAAGAATCTTTGTTTGAAGATCGGACCTGAAACTGTGATTGCTGGGAAATGAGGAATAAGAATCTTTGTGCGAAGATTGGACCTGAAACTATGATTGCTTGGAATTGAGGAAGAAGAATCTTTGTTCGAAGATCGGACCTGAAACTGTGATTGCTGGGAATTGAGGAAGAAGAATCTTTGTGTGAAGATCGGACCTGAAACTGTGATTGCTGGGAACTGAAGAAAAAAGGAGTTTTTTGCGAAGATCTGATTTAAAACTGTGAAAGCTTTGTGCATAGTATTCTACTTAAGCTCTATGCCAAGAAGAAGGGTCAGATCTGAAGAAAAGAGGTAAGATCTGAAAGCTTTGTGCTCTATTAAAGGTAAAAGTGCGAATTTTTTATTAAAGAGGTAAGATCTGTAAGCTTTGTGCTTTGTTAGAAGTGAGATAAGTGGAAATTTTTGTTTCAAAAGTATGGATCTAGGTATGCTTGATAAATTTTGTCCTAGATTGAAAAGTAGGGCACAACTAGATGAAACAAGGTTTGATTTGAGTAGATCTGATAGAAATAGTGAAAGATATGTTATTCCTATGCATAGAAAGGATGTTTGGACTAACAAATGGATGCAGGATCCTAGAAATATTTTTTTGTAGGTTAGCTACCATGATCCTAGTGCACAATATAGGAAAGGATGGGGATCATTTAAGAGGAAGAGAGGATTAACTCTTTGTTAGAGTTGCAGAAGACCGAGACATCTTGCTAAGGAATGCCCTGGTAAAAGACCTAGTTGTCTTTGTTGTAAAGCTATGGATCATGAAGTTTTATATTGCACTAGAATGATTTCTAAGCTTGAAAGAATGAATATGAGACAAGAAGACCCTGAAAAAGGTCAAGAAACTGAGACCAAGACAGAACCCCAGAGAGAATCATAGACTATGCTATTGCAAATGAAAGAAATCCTAGATGATCACCGAAATATCATCTTATCAGATATCTTCAAAGAAAAATAATGCATAGAAGAAAGAATAGGAGACTTCGAAATTGACTTTGTTCTAGATGAAGAAACACAGGTGAATGTCATGATAGAAAGAACTTGGGAAGCTTTAGGAAAGCCTGCTATGATTCCTTCATTGAGAGGAATAGGATTATTTAGAGGAAAACTGATAACCCTATGTGGAAGACTCACCCAAACATCTATGAGTGCTCATGGAACTTCGATAGAGGAAGATTTTGAGATTGTTAAATTTATTGAGAACAATGCCCCGTTTGCTATGTTACTAGGAAAACCTTGGATTGAAAAGGATCAAGTTAGAAGAAAAGAAGAAGAAGTCTTAGAGCAGAAGAAGCAAGAATTAAAATATTTCATGACTAGGAGGATAGCACACTTGATTGAAGAACAGGAGAACAAATCGAAGCTATTCATAACCAGACACTTGGATGCCGAAGTTGGAAGAATGCAATCAGACTCACAGACGAGTAGAGCATCTACCCCAACTAGAGAAGAAGTAGTGCCCTTGAATCTTGTGAAATAAACCCAACAATGTGAATTTACTATGCCAAAAGAAGACAAGAATCATAATGGAAAGAGGAATACCGAGATGCAGATCACTAGAAAGAAGGCTAAAAAACTAAGTAAGAAGAGAGCAAAGATTGAAAAGTTATTGAAGGTTCAAGAGGGGACTTCACAGAAGGAAAATTTGAAAAACTAGGACTTCGTCGGGATATCAGAACAACGCCACATGGAACTTCACCATGGCGAAGCAATATATCCATTGGAAACCATATAATCGTTAGACCGAGGAGGTCCAAGACTTGAGCAACGCATCAGAAGAGACTACTTCAGTATCACCTGGCCGAGGGGGTGATGACGAAGTAGAAGAGACAAACGACAAAGAAGACCAACAAAATCAAGGCAAAGTAACACCGCCCAGGAATCCTACTGATGAAGTTGATCCCTTGAAGAAAAAGAAGGTTTCTCCCACAAAACCCACTTCCCGAAGGAAATCCAGAGCCACCATGACTAAGATGCAGACTGTGCTCACCATCGATGACTTTGACTTCATCATCGCAGCTGTGAATGATGCCTCACAGGAAATCTTATAGAAACATGAAGATAAGCAGGAAGAGATGTACAACAAAGTTGAGGTTGAACTCAGAGGGGTACAACAGGCCCTTCAGTCCAGTCGTGCAATGTCAACTGCACCTCTGCCGTCAGAAGAACCAGAGTTGGGAGATGAGCCAGCCCAACTCCGCAGACTAGCTGATGCGATCGAAGCTCACCTTTGTCGCGCATAGGAATAAGAAGAACAGACCACAGAGGCCCTGAAACAAGTGCAAGAAGTAGTTGTAGAACAACACTAAGTTGTGGAGAAGAAGAAGGTTTATCTCCAGACAAAGTTTGAAGGGGAGAAAGCGCAGATCCAACAGAAGAAAGAAAATGTGCTCGCGGAGCAGGTCAGTGTAAAAGAAGCAGTTTACATAGCACTTCGCTTTGTGACGGGCTTGGAGTAGAAGGAGGAAGAAACAATAGAGAATCAAGTGGCATAGCTCGTAGAAGATATCTAACAAATACAACAAATAATTACATACTTAGAGTTATGCACAGTGCCCAACACCCCACAGGATGTGAGGGATCAAAGAGAAGCAATTTCCTGAAGCACAGTTGAAAGAATCAAGGCTCTCTCCATGGAATGTAAACAACTAAGTGATTGCAGTGCCCAAACTTATGAGCGATTCATTGAGAATCCCAAATTGAAGGCACTAGAGTCACAACTTGAGGAGGTGAAGCAACAAGCAGAAACAATACAAGTGTAGTTGAAGCCCCTGTCAGCAGTCGAGAGTATGAAGCGATCCCAAGATCAACGCACTGCTCAACAACAGGTCCACACCATTCAGAGCAGAGTAATGGAAGTGACTCAGAGGCTCCAACATATACATGATGAGGCTTGCCAATTATTTGTAGAGATTGAAGGCAGAGGAAAAGAACTAGAGCAATTCGTTGCTGCAGCTGAACAACGCTTAGAGGGACCTGCCAACGAAGCAGTTATTCAAGAGTTCGTTGAATAGGAGGTCATGGCACAACAACATGTTGAAGCAGCTCAAGCCAAGCTCGATGCTTTTGAGGTAGAGCTACCCAGATCATAGTGACTCGGGACGAGTCACATGTGAGTGTTGGGGGTCTGTTGGCCCTTGACCAAGTTTCGAAGATCCTTGGTCATGTTTGACCTATTTTTGGGACTTCAACAGGATTTCGAAGACGGAGCGCAAGTTGAAGTGGAGATCGTGGGATCTTGGCCCCCTTTTAGGGATTTTTGGGATTTGGGATAATGTAATGGGTATGGGATGTCGGCCCATGGGTTTACCCATGTTTAGGCCTAATTTTGTATTGTATAAATAAAAGTCTAGGTGATGTAAGACTTGGAAGGGCTAAGTGCAAGTGACTAGTCAGTGTGAGCCATTGTTTCTAAGTGCAAAAGTAGATCTGTTTGATTTGGCTTGTGCGCTCTGTGTGAGACTTGCAAGGATAAGTGCAAGTGACTATAAAAGGTTGTGTAAGGATTTGTGCTTAGATCTACTCAGGGAAGGAGGATCTAGCGGAGTGCACGTAGATCTCTTGTCCTATGTGGAGTAGGGTTTTTGTGGCTATGTGCATGTAACTGATTGACAAAAGATAATAGAAGAGAAGAAGATTTGGTGGACGTAGCCCCAGCGTGGGGGTGAACCACGTATATCTTGTGTTGCTATGATTTGTGCGATGTATTGATGTGATTATGTGTTGACTTTCTTAAGTGATTTGAAATAGATGAATGATAGATAGATCTGATGTTTCTTTGTGCTTAATAATGAGAGTGAATGCTAGATATGACCTATGTGAATGTGCTTAGTTCTTGAATCTGCTAGATCTGATCTGTTTCTTTATGCTAAGTGATAGATCTGGTTGGATACTGTGATGCTGTGTAAATAGGGTTTTATCTGCGAAGTAGATATTGGTTAAACATTGATGAACTATACTACTAAGTGATTTGTTAAGGTATTACAATCACAGATCTGTGTCCTAGCTAAGGTTGCAGACATCTGAGTCCTGCAACCACCCCTGCCTCTACCTCGGGTGAGACTTCATCTTCTTCGCAGGTGTTGCCGAAAGGGCCGGTAGTTAGGGTTTTGTTGGTGCGCTATTTAGCGTTGAACCCTGGGTCTGCCCCTGTGCCAACAAGAAGTGATTACCATTAGATCATAATTGCAGAAAGAGATATGTGGAAAACTCCTTTCAAAACAAAGTAGGGGTTGTTTGAATGGTTAGTTATGCTATTTGGGTTATGAAATGAACCTGCGACATTTATGAGGGTAATGAATGATGTGTTTAGGAATTACATATATGATTGTTCATCATCTACTTAGATGATATATTGATATTTGGTCGAAGATGGGAAGATCATATAATGCATGTCAAGTCAGTCTTTGAACTCTTGAAGAAGGAGAAGCTTTATGTAAAAATGTCTAAATGTGAATTTGGAAAATATTATCTGGTATATTTTGGATATATTGTAGGAAACGATTAGCTAAAGATAGATCCTGCAAAAGTAGAAGTCATTGTAAATTGCTCCATGCCAAGTACTGCCACAAAAGTCAAGAGCTTCTTAGGAGCAATACAATACTAGAGAAAATTCATTGCTAATTTTTCTTTCATAGCAGCTCCTCTGCATGCATTAACAAGTGCAAAACATGTCTTTCAAAGGGGAGGAAAGCAACATAAAGCCTTCGAGACATTGAAAGAAAAGATAAGCACTGCACCAGTTTTGGCCCTACTTGATTTGCAACAACCATTTGAGATTCAAACTGATGCAAGCGGATATGCCATGGGAGCAATCTTGATACAATGAGGTAAACTTATATGTTATCAATCTAAGACTTTTACTCAGGCTGTGATTAACTATCCAACACATGATAAGGAATTATATGCATTGGTATAAAGCGTGGAGAAATGGAAGCATTACTTAATGGGAAAAGAGACAATAATTCATACAGATAATCATCCATTACAGTATTTGCAGTCACAGACCAAGCTACAACAATCATGACATTTTAGGTGGATGGGTTTCTTACAACAATTTCATTTGGTAATCAAGTATAAGAAAGGTATCCATAATAAGGTTGCAGATATGTTGTCAAGACTAGTGATTAATGCATCTACAATACTAAGGTATAATCTTTTAACTCATGAAAGTTATATTGAACAATATGAAAAGGATGATGATTTTAAATAGTTATTTGAAGCATTAACTCGTGGAAATCAACAGTCAGATTATTATATGCATGACAATTTTTTATATCATATTGGAAAAATTTGTGTACCCAAAGATTAAAGAGTAAATGTAAATAGAGAAGCTCATACATCTCTCATTTCTGGACATTTTTGGGTTGGTAAGACAATAACACAATTGCAAATATATTGTTATTGGCCTCAAATGAATGAGTTAGTTTCCAAGTATATAAAATGGTGTGTTATGTGTGCCAAAAGCAAGCCCAACGACAAACATTTGGGATTATATACGCCACTTCTAGTACCTTCTCAGCCATGGGAAAGTATATCCATGGATTTTGTAGGGGGTTTTCCAATGTCAAGGACATGTCACAATTATTTATATGTTTTTGTGGATCGATTCAATAAGATGTGTATCTTAATTCCATGAAATAAACAAGTCACATCTTAACAGACAACACAATTGTTCATTGCTAATGTATGGGTTCATTTTGGGCTGCCTACATCTATTATATCAGATCAAGACTCTCGTTTTTTGGGAAATTTTTGGTCTCATTTATGGGAGCTGATGGACACTAAGCTAAAGAAGAGCAAAACTTTGCATTCGTAGACAGATGGAAAAACAAAGGTGGTAAACATACTAGTGGTACATCTACTTCAAGGATACTGCAGTGAGAATCCTAAGTTATGGGATGAATAGTTGCCTTATGTACAACATGCCTATAATCATGCCATGCATTCTTCTACTCAGAAAAATCCTTTTGAAGTATGTTTAGGGTACTTGCCTAAATCACCTATGGAATTTTCTTTTGGAGAAGCAAGTAAAGAATATGGACAAGATGATACATATAAAGATAAAAGGTTCATTCAAAAGATCCAACATGTACATCGAGAAGTACATGAACAATTGGAGAAGATACAAGCCAAGTATAAGGCAAGGCATGACAAACATCAGGTTGATCATCAGTTTGAGGTCGGTGATCAATTATGGTTACATATCAACAAAGATAGAATGAAGGGTGAAGGTAAAAATCTAAGGAGAATCCGATGTGGTCCATTCAATATCTTAAAAAATATTGGTACTAATGCCTTTCGTTTAGATCTACCAGCCTACATGCAAATGTATTCAGTGGAAAATGTTGAGAATTTGAAGCTTTATGAGCCTCCTATGATTATGGATGAAGATGAAATTATTCAGGTTCCAACAATAGATGATTTTTCTCCAGAGTATTTAGACGAGCTACGAGAAAAATTTAATCTTGACAGAAGAATCAAGACTTCATAGCAAGGGTGATGTGGAATATATTCGAGTTGGTATTAAAGGGGTGAAACCAATTAAAGCAAAGTGGATGGAGATCGGAAGGTCGAGGGAGATTTACCTTCACTTAGTTGCTGAGTAATCTAGACTTTTGGTGGTCCAAAAGGCTTCCAATGGGGAGGAATCATCCAGGAGGATCCAGAACGTTCACAGAGGTCCAAGAGGATCCATAATGCTCACAAAGGTATAGAAGGGTTAAAATGTTCAAAATTCAATGTTATAACCCTAATTTGCACCAAACATGCTTACCTGGCATCAGGCCATCTCAGATTCCTTCTTTGCCAAAACACTGCTAAACAACTCTTCTTAAAAACACTTTTTATAAAGGCCCACACGCCCTGCTCTATTACTGCACGCATGTACACGCTTGCTGACCCAAAACAACCCGCGTGTACCTACAAAAGCATGAAAAAAGGAAAGTTGCCGACGAAACACACAACTTTGGGTGAGTTAACTGAACCTTCTGGCCATGCATGGCCGAGGGTTCTTCCAAATACCTAGCTTCTTCTAACCTATAAAAGAAGGGTTAGGGGTCCCATTGAGAGGATAATCATAGTAAAGAAACTATACCCAATTGCATATTCCCTTTGTCCCAACCCTTTAACCTTCCTTGTGCAAAGAGAAAGATAGAGCAAATAAGTTGGAGGACATTTGAAGAGGAGCCCAAGACCAGGTTCATGGAGCAATGGCCGGATTCATCATTGTAAGTTGATTTGTTGAAGTTAATAATAAAGAAATACTTTTCCCATCCCACCATATGAGGTTTCCATGGTTTATTGTATACTTGTTTATCAAATCTCTAACCCATTAATCTATATATCAAATGCATGTGGATTTTGTTGTTTGTTTTATGTGAATGCAGGTCAGCCTTGGGAGGAGTGCTGCAATCAAAAAAGTGATCAAGCATAAGGAAGGATCTACATCAAACGCCTGAAATAAGGTATGCTGATTTGATCTTCTCAAATATGTGTTTGCTTAAGAATAATGGGGATTAGGTCTGGGACGACGGTAGAAAGTAGAAATCTTTAGGTATTTTTTGCATGCATAATTTAACCCTAAGTGCTAGTCCGTAGAGGGATTTCCCACTCACAATAGAATTGGCAACCATACTGGGGAGATCTCTAGGGTTCCTGGGTATATTTTTTGGGTATTTTTAAGAACTGGTTTTATTTTCCTATTTTTAAAGTTTGTGCAAAAGTCTAAGCTAACAGAGATTCTGGTCTTCCATACCGGTTATCTCTATTTCTTTGCTTGACTGTAATTTTTTTTCCAAGACCCACAGAGGTACACACAGCCTGTATAAGGTATGAACACGTGTACCCGCACCCTGCATTCTCACAGCCCGCATGTACACGCTAGCTAAGGAGGTGACAGTCACGTGTATGATTCTATAAAATTTATTTTAAAGAGGCAGTCATCCTCTCCCCTGTTAGAATTAGTCCTTCTAAGGGGTTTTCTGGAACTCTTTCTAGTCTTTGTTGTTTTCAGTCTATATCTTAGGTTTCACCTCAGATTGGTTTGTTCTATGAAGTTTTCCTTGCTTTCTTTTTCTGTTTAAAGTAAGTGTCTGAGTCTTCAAGAGATTCTGGTTCTCAGTACCAGGAGTCTCTACCTAGGCTGGCTTGCTTGGATTTTTATTTGTTTCAGAGTTTCATTTATACACGCGGCCTATATAAGGCCAACACGCATGTACACACTCTCTAACTTTACATAGCTCGCGTGCACATGCTTGCGGTGCTACTGTCAGTAGTGTGCCTGTGGAGAGAATTTTTGTTGAAGGTAAGGCAGTCATCCTTTCTTTTGACAAGAATTATACCTCTCAGGTTTGGGTCTCTGTCATAGCGGTTAGTGTCTTAGGTTTGATCATAGCAATAGATTTCTTTTTTTCATTTAGAAGTTTTCCTCAAAATTTTTCTGTTATAGGGTTTTTAGACAAGTGTGAGAGTCCAATTTTAATTTGCTTGTGTGTGATTTTTTAAAAGTGACTCTTGGCGATCTGTGCTTAGGCCAAAATTTTTTCTTGGTTTTGACTTGTTGATATTTTTCCTTTTTGCTTTGTGAGCATTCAAATAAAAAAAAAATCTTTTATTTCTTTGTTGGTTAAAAAGAAGTGTTGTTTTGCATTAGTAACCAGGGAAAAGTCTTTGCTTTCATAAGTTCTTGACAGTTTACTTAGATCATAAGTAGCTTGTAGTCGAGTGAAATCCTGTTTTGAGTTTTTTGTTCAAATATCTTAGAAAAAAGTTTAAATTTGAAAAGTTGTTTAAGAGTTAAGTGAAGTAAAGGTTTTTGTTTCCAGCTTTCTGTTTATGTTGCTTTCATCTTTCAAACACCACTAGTTTCACTTTCATAACCTTTGACTTAAGACAAGCCATAAAAACTAACGCTAAATCTAAAATTCATTAGACTTTTTATGTTTGTAGGGTCAACCAACTAGTTTAGGGTTAGGGCCTTGAATTAGGTTGGAGAGGAAACTCTTCAAGGCCATTAAAATCAAACATTGGAGCCTGAGTTAGGGAGTGTCAAAGTCCAATATCGTGAAATTTATCCGGGACCCCCCTCTAACACAGGGGATAAACACAAGGTCGCATGCAGGAAGGTAGTGGAGATAAGCCCTCCAAAGCTGGACCAATCATAGTGGAGAACACATATAGAGGGCTTGTCTTGGGATTCCGTCTATTGCATTTGCCACGGAGCTTCGTGGGTCTTGAATCTGTTCGAGGTCCTCAATTGTCTTCTGAACCACTTTCTTTCGATACCCTTGACATGTTTCAGGCTTGATACCTTGCTCATTGTGGTCTACCCGACTTTTGACTGTACCCGCCTGGTGACTGTTCGCACGTTGGCAACCTAGTTGCCTATCTTTTTAGGGATATACACAGGTGACTGCGGGGGTATACCGCGGTACCTAGGACAGACATTGGGCCTCTCTTTGTAGAGTATACCTGGAGGGTGCTTCCGTGTTCGAGTTTCACTTGCACCGGTAAGTTGCTCTAGTGTTGGTTTTTGTAACTGTTCTTCCAATTAGTTTAGTGTTTGCTTGTTTTATCTTGTAGGGACTTTTTAGTGTGTGTTGTTTTTTGAACGAATAGATAGCCCTAGAGTGTCTTTGATCTTCTCACACAGTGGAGGATCATGAGCTCCGCCGATCATGAAGGCTTCAGGGCCTATCACCGGTTACACTGGAGCCACCCCCGTGACCACTAAGGCAAAAGCTAGACCAACAAGGGTCTTTTGAAGCGACCGAGTCAGAAGAAATTGTGCCTGACCAACATTCGGAGGAAACGACCGTTGTAGACTTTGGAGTGAAAGCTCTTGGTCCACCTAAAACTCCAACCACTCATATTTTGGCACCCAACATTGTACAGATTCACCCTTACGAGTGCTAGACAATGTCGCACACAACAATGGAAACAAATGATGTCACTCCCTCTGGGAATTCTTCAATTCCCACTACGGTTGTCACCACAGGAGATTTTCCACCTCCTAACCGACCGTCACCAGTCCGAGCCACCATGGTCTTAGCTACTTCTACCTCACACAGTGGTCCGATCCCCTCTATGGTGGCGGCCACAAACCATTTCCCATCAAGTGTGACAAACCCTCCATTCTCATACAGGATGCCTAGCTCAGGTACAAGTCCTGTACTTTCCTACTCCAGTTCACAGATTTTAGGTCTGGGGGTAGGGAGCTCTAATTCTCCTCTGCAAGGTCACATGGGGGGCACTTTAGCTCCTTTTATCACTTTCCCTTATGAGGGAGGTCATATACCTCCTTCGTCCCCTTCGCTCAGTGGCATGCATCAACAATCTGCCAGGCCACCTACACACCTTAGTTTATTTAGAGCATGGACTCAAGGACCACCTTCGCATAATATGATGGTAGGTTCGACACCATTTAATTTGTTCAGTGCGTTTGGTAACAACGCCTTCTCGTCAGTTGCTTTCCCGACTGGGGGCAACCCCAGTTTTGGACAACCTATTCCTATGCAAGGTACTATTCTTGCACAGGGGGCAAACCCAGGAACTTCTTTCACATCAGGGCCTTGGAATTCTTGGCAGGGATCCATTCCTTCATCAAGAATTCCAATTTGGGGTAATTCTTTCCACAGTCAATGGAACCCCGGACAAGGTACTATGCCTATCCCCATGGGATCGGCATGGGGCAACCCTTCCCTAAGTCCTCTGAATGTAATGCATGCCCACCCATCTACATCCTATTTTGGGAATCAACCGATGATGTCTCCTCACACACAGAATCCATACACTGGTCATGGCCATGGTTTTTACCAGAACCCAAGCTAGCAGTCGAACTTTTCCTGGCAACCTGGTGCCAGTCAAACTCCAGGTCCCTTTTTTCCAGGTTATCACCAACAACCCAAACTACCTTTCCTGGAAACCTTGCATTTTCCAGACTTGACAAGGTTGTTGAATGACCCTATCTGTCATGATCCACATTGGCCCCCTATGCCAACGAAGTTACTCTCGGATATACCAAAGTTTGAGGCCAAGCCTAACGAAGATCCAGGCGATCATGTGACTACATTCCACCTTTGGTGCTCATCTAACTCGTTGAAAGACGACTCCATACAGTTGCGATTGTTTCAATGTACTCTCATTGGGAGTGCTGCGAAATGGTACATTGCGCTCGACCGTTCAAGATACTCTTCCTTTGGTGAATTGGCAATGGCCTTCCTAAACCATTTCCAATTACCTGTGAGATATGACGTTGGCACATAATTGTTGGCAAATTTCGCATAGACAAAAGCGGACCATATCTCTAATCACATCCGAGAATGGAGACGCTGGAAGAGTTTAATTAAGGTACCAGTCCCACCAGTATTCCTGCTCGAGTGGTTCCTTAAGTATTTGGTCCCACAGTTATCCAAAGACGTCACGACTTTAGGAGTGTTTTCCGAAGAAGACGCCATCATGAGAGCTCAACAAATTGAGCTCATCTATTCTCAGTTCGGTTTATTATACGAGATCTTGCCAGATGCACCATGCTCAATACTTGATAAAACCAGACAGAGAGTTGGACCACATGCTGATGGTATTGTTGGTTCAGCACAAACAAAGCCCGCTGAGAAACTGGCGAAGCAGTTGCAACAATTATCTATACAACACACAACGGCTAACCAAACTACTGTTTCAGCTGCTCCCCCTACTAAAACGTCGGATGTACAGACAGTGCAATCAACAAATCCAAAGGCCACCCAACAGCCTGAAGGAAAGAAAAAAAAATGAAAGAAAGGTAAGGGGGATAAGAAACCCATTGATAATGCTGGCGGGGGAAACACTGAGAAACGAAAGGCGAGGTATCCGTGCAACCTGTGCATGGAAGACCACCCGATGCACCTATGTCCCCGACTTACAGAGGCCCAAAAGTTTGTGACACAACAATAGCCTGTGGTGTTAACCAATCCATTTCAACATGGGCAAAACCTAACCCAAGCCTCTCCAAGCACGGAAGGGGGCAGTCAAGGACCCTCTCCGTCTTCGAATAATCTCGCATCCGTGAATGTATATATGATGAAGGGTGATGCTTTCATATTGACTAGAGCGCATGACTACAGTAAACCAAGAACTTTTGAGAAGGTCAAAGAAGCCGAACTCCCATCTCTTCCTCTACAGATTGAGAAGACTTTGGGCAAAACATTGACACGCATCCCAAAAGGCGCATTCATAAAATCTTCTCACAACCCAAATGCAAGGGCTGCCCATAACTATTCCGTGGTGGAGGATTTGTCTCAAACCCCTTGTGCGATGTCCGCTTTAGAGGTCCTCTAAATATTCCCTTCTCAGAGGAAAGCTTTGTTAACCGCTTTAGGATCTACCGAGACTTGTAATCCGGGTACCATCATGCTAGATACAATCGAATTAAAACCTCGTCTGCTTTACCATATAGTGTTTCAAATAATAGTGGCTTACCCCACGAAACCGTTTACTCGAAATATTTTTCGCACAATGGTTGATGAGGGTGCCTCAACATGTGTTATGTCGTTGGCATGTTGGAAGGCCATTGGCTAGCCCGTTTTGTCTCCGTCACCTACTCTTCTCACTGCTTTCAACGGTCGTTCATTCCGACCACATGGTATCATTCCCTCTTTCCCCATGCAGTTGGGAGGGAAGACCATGTGCATCGAGGTAGAAGTAGTTGACGCGTCCCTCAACTACAATCTCTTTATAGGAAGGAGTTGGACTTATGCCATGCAAGCAGTGGTTGCTATAGTTTTCCGGGTCTTGTTGTTTCCACACGAGGACCGGATTGTGATCATTGATTAATTGTCTTTCTCCAGACCTAACCCTTCATTGGGGGTGTCCGTGGTCCCAATGATTGATAATCCTCAACCAGGCATAGTCAACGTAGGGGTTGGTTTGTGCCCATCTTTGATGGGTACCTTCGATTACCCACCCCCTCAAGGTGATGTCAAGTTCATATCCGACCACCATAAGGTTGAGAGTTTCCAAGTTTCATCGTTTCACACGACTTACTTCACCGATCTATGGATACTCCTTCCCCATTGGCCATGATGGAGGGGGCAGAGCACTCGGGCATGTCCATGCCCTTGTCCGCAGCTCAAGTAGCGTATTCTTTAGTCCAACAAACTTCAGCCAACCCAGATCCAACTCCTGCACAAGAGTTAGATACGCTTCTAGAGCCTATTTTGGCTCAGGGTTCTCTCGCGAACACCGATTCATTAGACCTAGTATTTACTTCTAACGAGCAGTAATTGAAGCAATGACTAGTTCGGAAAAACCCTGGGATGATCTTCATCACAGATCATACTTCCTCCCAGAGTTAAGTAGAATCGAGGTCGGAGAATTCACCTTGACTATGACTGGAGATAGGTCTTTTCCTATTAATCCCTTAGCTACACACGAGGTCTATGCTGAGGGTAATATGGAAACCATCGCTGAAACCATACCGATCAATATCTCCAGAACCCCTGGTGTCATGGAGAATGTTTTCATTGGAGCTCACTGCTCCCCCGGAGAGATTCAAATCTACACAGATCTATTTAAAGAATTCCATGATGTTTTTGCTTGGTCTTAGGAGGAAATGCCAGGCATCGATCCAAAAATAGTCGAACATGAAATCAAAACTTATCCAGATGCCAAGCCTATCCGACAGAAGATTCATCCAGTTAACCCTAGGAAAGCAACAACCATTAAGGTTGAAGTTGAGAAATTTCTAAAAGTCGGTTTTATCTATCCTATGCATTTGACCCAATGGGTGTCAAACCCCGTGCCGGTCAATAAAAAACAAGGCACGATTCGTGTATGTACAAACTTCCATGATTTGAACAAGGCCTGTCCCAAAGATAATTTTCCCACACCATTCATCGACCAGATAATTGATGAATGTGTGGGTTGCGAGGCCTTCTCTTTCATGGACAATTTTTCGGGATATAACCAAATACAAATAAAACCCGAAGACCAACACAAAATGACATTCATCTATTTGTGGGGTACATTCATGTATCGTAAGATGCCTTTTGGTATTAAAAATGCTGGAGTGACTTTTCAGTGGGCCATGTCTTTTGCTTTCCATGACCTCAAGCATATAGTCAAGGCCTATTTAGATGATTTAGCATCTCGATCTCACAAGAGAACGGATCATCCCACACACCTCCAACTTATCTTTGAGCATTGTCGCTACTTCCGGATTCGCTTGAATCCAAACAAGTGCAACTTTTGCGTAACATCAGGACGTTTGTTAAGTTTCATAGTATCAATAACAAGGATCATGGTCGATCCTCTCAAGGTTGAGGCAATAATTCAGTTCCCCCCCCCCCATGCACAATCCTTCAACTTCAGAGTCTACAGGGAAAGGAAAACTTTTTAAGACGTTTCATCGCCAACTATGCCGAGATCACAAAGGGATTTATGCACTTGCTGAAGAAAGACATTCCTTTTCATTGGGACAATGCCACCCAATGCTCTTTCGATGCGTTGAAGCATGCCCTCACGACTGCCCCTCTGCTTCGGCCACCTAACTATAACAAAGATTTCCTATTATACCTGGCTACAACAGAGTCAACCATCGACATGGTCTTAGTTCAAGAGGATGACTTGTTCTTAGAATATGTGATTTATTACCTGAGCCGAGGCCTCGTAGGACATGAACTCAATTATTCTCATATCGAAAAACTTGCGTTGGCAGCAGTTCATGCTGTTCAACGATTCCGTCATTATGTTCTGTTTCGCAAGACCACCGTCATTGCAGTCGTGAATCCATTCCAGTACATGTTAACACGACGGGTAATAGGCGGAAATATCAGTAGATGGATAGTAGTCCTCCAGGAGTTTGACTTGGATTTCGTTTCAGCGAAATCCAAAAAGTCACTGGTCTTCCCAGAACTTATTTCGGAACTTTCGGTTGAGTCAGGTGATTTTGTGCCTGAAGAGTCGCCTATCAGAGGAGATATGTTTTTGATCACCTCTTCGGATCCCTGGTATGGAGATATACTTATCTATCTCTAGACTTTGAAGTGCCCCACCTCTGCTTCTCGTGATGAGCATCGACGCATATGCCATCAGGCTAAAAATTATCTCATACTCGATGATACATTGTATCGGAGAGGTGTAGACTGCATCATGCGCCGATGTCTTACTCATGAGGAAGAAATTATCGTGCTTAACGATTGCCATACTGGGGCATGTGGCGGTTATTTGTATGGGTTGGAAACAACCCAAAATATTCTATGAGCGGGTTACTTCTGGCCAACACTAATCAAAGATTGTATTGAATTGGTCAAGAAGTACCACCCGTGCCAGATCTTCTCTCAGAAGATGAGGCCACATCCTGCTCCCATGTTTCCTGTCATCACAGTTGGTCCCTTCACCAAGTGGGGGATTGATTACACTACATGCAACCCTCCTTCAAAAAGGGGGCACCGTTACATCATCGTAGTCGTAGACTACTTCATGAAGTGGGTCGAAGCTATGCCAACGTTTAAAGATGATGGAGAGACTGCAACTCTCTTTTTATTCAACCAGATAATAGCAAGGTTCGACATCCCGAGGGAGATTGTCACTAACCATGGTAGTCACTTTTAGAACCATATGATGACTGAGTTAATGTCAAATCTTGGGTTACGGCAGGAACATTCATCACCCTACTACCCCCAAGCAAATGGTCAAGTGGAAGCTGTGAATAAATCTCTCAAGACCATCCTACAACGAACGATCAACTCAGCCAAGTCAAATTGGAATTTGATGATATACTCAACATTATGGGATTACTAAACATCTGTTAAGACTGCAATCGATTTCTCACCTTTTCAAATCATTTACGGGCTAGAAGCAGTCTTGCCTATCGAATGTAAGATCCTGTCCCTAAAGTTGGCAGTACAATTATTGCCAAACACTTCTCCACTTGAAGAGCGGTTATTATACCTTGAGCAAATCAATGAGAAGCATCGTGATGCGGCCCTAGCCAACGAGGCTCACAAACATAAATTCAAGTGTCAGTATGATAGGTCCGTTCCTCCTCGGATTTTCACTGAAGGCGACCTTGTCCTGGTCTATGACCAAGATAAGGACCCCCTGGGGGTA
This sequence comes from Picea engelmannii, assembly GCA_009831015.1. Taxonomy (NCBI): domain Eukaryota; kingdom Viridiplantae; phylum Streptophyta; class Pinopsida; order Pinales; family Pinaceae; genus Picea; species Picea engelmannii. The sequence goes on along the minus strand of ML788548.1, from coordinate 1,453,923 downwards.
GGAAAATTCAAACTCATGTGGTTCGAACCTTTCATCATAAAAGAGGTTCTAAAAAAGGGTGCTTATCGTCTGGTTGAATTTGAAGGGAATGCTTTGGCAGAGCCTAGAAATGGACTCTACCTCAAGAAGTATTACTCATAGGCAGGTCACCATGGGTAACGTTTTGTAACATATGTATAGTCTTTGTACTATTACTTTCTAGTTTCTTTTAGTGTTATGGACGGGTTGTTTTTTATGTATCTTTTGTTATTGTGGCAGATGTCAAGTGAGTCCGAGGTGTTCATTGGGTACGCAGATGGTGCTAGCCGACACACTTGGAGGCTTGCCTCCGCAGCTTGGGTAATTTTTTCACCTTGAGGCCAATTATTATCTTTCAGAGGTATATTCTTAGGTGACACCACAAATAATGTCACTGAGTATAGTGTAGTTATTGAGTTGCTTCGTGATGCCTTGTCATTTGGTATCTCTCATCTCTGGGTCTACCTCGATGCTCAACTGGTTATGTCTCAGTTAAATAGAATCTACCATGTTCATGATTCGACGTTACACCGATGATTCCTTAGGGTACATCTCTTAGAAAGAAGCTTTGATTATATTACATATTTTCATGTTCCTAGGAGTTTAAATCAAATTTTAGATTGACATCTTGCACACATATGAAAGGACATACACATAAACATGTAAATACATTTTTTGCAAAAATAATCCATAAGCCACGAAAAAGACATAAAAATCCATATATAACATCATAGTCACCAGAGTACATAGGTGGACACAAGCGCCTCAAAAATATGACCAATAACGAGTCACGGGGCTTATGCCCTCAAAAAAATATACAAGTAGTGCTCTCGGCACATGAAAAGTCTAACTAAGGTCAGGGCCTGTGGGCCCTGTTGTACTGATCTACGACGTTTTCCAAATGCCGAAACAATTGGACCCACGTCCGTGGTGCCCTCACTACATGAGGTTGCATAGATGGTGGTAGGTCCTCAATCTTTGCCATAGGGACCGTGTGAGTGAGCGCAATAAAGTTCCACTCGACTCATCTCAACACCCTCTCAACCTCCCCGGCTGGAAGATCTCCTGCCGCTGCTGGTCCCCCTGCGGCGGCAGGTGCGGCCCCTGGCCGAGGACAATGCTTGTTCCTCGCATAGTCTGCAGGTCGAACCAGTCCCACATTTTCACACAACAAACACATATCTGTCAAATACTCTGGTATAAAAAGAATGATATATAACAAAAGCAACATAAAAATTACATATGTTTCACAAAAGAAAAAACAACAACAAAATAATGAAGTAAACTTACCTATCTCTCCTCACTCCTCACCGGGAGGTACTGGTATCTTAGGATCTCTTGAGAAATCAATCCCAGCATAGGGGTAATCCTCTGTGACTAGGATCTGTCGTGACAGCCAAGCGAAGAAATCATTGTCAAAGGACTCATTGGTCCTTCCACCACCCTGTCGTGGTAGTAGCACTGCCCATCTACAAACTACAGGAAGAGAGGCCTAGTGTCCTTGTACCACTACTTGAGGACTGAAGCTTGGGACTCTTTCAAAGAAGAAAGAGCATAGAATGGTCCCAAACCCGAAGTTCCTCTGTGTCCACAACTGAAAATCTGCCAGCAGCCTCTTCATACAATCTAACAATGTCATGCTCTAGTCAAATATTTGTGCATTTAAGCACTGGACAACACAGTTCATCTGTGCACAAGACGCTTGATGTAGAGCCGCAAAACCAATGATTCGCCCAATAAGAAACACAATCGCTTGTAGCGATAAGTCAGTAATCTTGCTTATGTGCACCTGTGAGCTTGAGCAGTCTGTACCAGCCTCACAGTACAGTCCTATCAATTCCGCTATGTTATGCGGCCCCAAAGGAAATGTCCAAAAGTTGACTGGTTCCCCTCTCCTGAAGAGGCTAGTCAAAAAGTATATATCTTCTGGCGTGGGCACCAGTGATTGCCCCTCTAACATAAATGCCTCGACATCCAGATGCCAGTAATCAACCAAGGCATTCAGTAGCCTAGGTTGTGCCCACATAAAAGGACAAAAGAAGAACTTGAGAAGCCCACATTGCATCAAGGTAGCCACAACATTGGGGTCTTCCCCGACCAACTCACTTACCTCCTCATGCTCTCTTTCTCTCCAATGAACATACATCCTGCAAAACATCAAGGTTCAGGAGGGTTAACCCTTGTTTTTTAAGTTGTTTTAATTCAATAAGGGGGTCCACGCAGGCTGTAATACTGACAGTCGCATGTACACGCATGCARAGTTTACTCTGCCCGAATGTACATGCAGCCTGTCCTGAGACAGCTCGCGTGGACCTAGGTCCGACCTAGGCCCACCCAAAAAATGGAACCCAAAGAAAAAATAAAGACTTAAAATGCAAGATAAGAGAGTTTGTACTTACTTGGTCTAGACAGATGGTCGTTTCGTCCACTGTAGCTCCCAGAATCACCACTTTTATCAAAGAGGTATTTTTGGCTCCAGAGTCAATTTCCAAATCAACAATGGTGATAATGAACTGTCAGCTTCTATTTATAGACATTTTGGCCTCTTTTTGTCACTTTTTTGCCCCCCCCTTATCATTTTCTTTAAAACGAAAACCATTTAGAGTGATTCAGGAGTTGTATTGGAGGGGTACGATCGGGTATCGGGACAACCTAGGCCCCCCCAAAAAATGGAACCCAAAGAAAAAATAAAGACTTAAAATGCAAGATAAGAGAGTTTGTACTTACTTGGTCTAGACAGATGGTCGTTTCGTCCACTGTAGCTCCCAGAATCACCACTTTTATCAAAGAGGTATTTTTGGCTCCAGAGTCAATTTCCAAATCAACAATGGTGATAATGAACTGTCAGCTTCTATTTATAGACTTTTTGGCCTCTTTTTGTCACTTTTTTGCCCCCCCCTTATCATTTTCTTTAAAACGAAAACCATTTAGAGTGATTCAGGAGTTGTATTGGAGGGGTACGATCGGGTATCGGGACAACCTAGGCCCCCCCAAAAAATGGAACCCAAAGAAAAAATAAAGACTTAAAATGCAAGATAAGAGAGTTTGTACTTACTTGGTCTAGACAGATGGTCGTTTCGTCCACTGTAGCTCCCAGAATCACCACTTTTATCAAAGAGGTATTTTTGGCTCCAGAGTCAATTTCCAAATCAACAATGGTGATAATGAACTGTCAGCTTCTATTTATAGACTTTTTGGCCTCTTTTTGTCACTTTTTTGCCCCCCCCTTATCATTTTCTTTAAAACGAAAACCATTTAGAGTGATTCAGGAGTTGTATTGGAGGGGTACGATCGGGTATCGGGACAATTTTTTTTGGAGTTTTGGGTAACTTTTTATGGTCCGTGAAAAATTCTCAGATGATCAACTTGAGCATATAGGTTAGGTTTCTACCCTGAATTTTGTATCTCGTTGTCTTTATCCCTTTTCCATAGGATCGATCCCATCAGGTTGCGACACAGAACCATCATTGCTGCTTTGGAAGTGTCACGAGTTGTTGGTAGAGCTTATCGGAACATGGATTCCCTAGGTAGATCCTGGTTGCATTATGGTGTCCATGTTGTCTCTAATAACTGTAGGCTCGGGACTCCTTGTTGTTCTTCCTGATTACGAGTTTGAGCCTCATTTGCATGATTCCTTTTCACTCTTGACCTCACCCTCGAGACTCCCAAAAGATATAACAGGTCTTATTTTAAGCCCTTTTCAGACCCTCTAAACATGAAAAGATTGCCGAACGATATTGCATCCCTTCACGTTCGTTAAACTGAAATTTGAAGACACGTCTGTCCGACGATAGTTTACCCCTTTTTCGGTCTGGACAGTCAATTGTACGAACAAATGTATACTCTATGGAACTTCAGTTCTCTAGAAGAGTACTCTCAGGTATCATTTTAACTCTTTTTCGGGCCCGAGGGACTATATTTACGAAAAAGGAACCCCCACGGAGTCCATAGTTAAGCTCTTTTCAGACTCCATAAAATTGAAAAGATCGCCAAGTGACCTTATTCTTTCACACTTGTTAAATTGGTCCAGAAGAACATTCCTGACGGAGTCCATAGTTAAGCTTTTTTCAGACTCCCTAAAAATGAAAAAATGGTCGAGTGATCTTGTCATTATCACACTCGTTAAAATGGTTTTGAATAGACGTCTTGTCATTGCTAGTTTACCCCTTTTTCGAACTGACTAGACTATCTTCAAAAAAGGTACCCCAATGGAGTCTCCTTTTACATTTTTCAGACTCTCTAAATATGAAAAACCACCGAGCTTACCTTCTCTGGGCTCATTAAAATTACATCGAAGGACGTTACCATTGTGTGTTTTGTTAACCGTGTTTGCATACCTGCGTCTTTGGTCTAAATGCCGGCTCCATGTTGCTCTCAACTAAACCATCTGAAGCATACCTTATACGCAAGCGTTGTAGCACTTTTCCTCTGCGTCTTGACACCTTTGGCCCCTGGGGGATTTTTCCCAAGTGTCATCGTTTTGAACATCAGTCTTGTCCTTGCACCTTGAACTTGTATGTTGGTAACACCCATTCCTCCATTGTAACGTAACATTCTTTTATTCTTTTTTCCAAAAATCATTGAAAACGACAAAAAAAAAACAAATATACCCCAAAAAGAGGAAGGGAAAATTATTTTTCTTTATTGGTAGCACAATGAGTCGCCCTTGGATAAAGCACATATGTCCGTTTGTTCGTCAAACTCCAGGATTTAATACGACCTTAGGAAGTTGTTCTCACTACATAGAGTTGTGTCCTCCTCCATTTGGTTATTCTTCCAAACATATGGAGAGTTTGTGTTGCCTCCTGCCTCATAAACTTATGATTAATGTCGTGCTGCCTGAGTCTCATCATTTGTCATGCTGTTGTCCAAGGGAAGTTTTTACCAAGCCTGAGTCGGCCCCTCTGCAATTTGTCTCTTTCCCTCATACTCGACCATCCTGAACGTCTAATCAAGTCCTTGTTTGAAATCAATGAAGCTTTCAGTATGATCATCACGACTCTCTAGTTCATGACCGACAAGCTGTTGAAGACCTCTGGGTAGTGAAGTCGTACACTCATATTACACTCCTACCCGAGTTTTGAATATTTTGAAGTTGTTGCTCGAGTTATGAAGATCTCATCTCCAGCCATCAGGCCCTATCAACTTCTAAGAACATGGATACTCTACATGTATATCTTTTTGATTTCGAGATGTAGCTCCACTGTGTATTGTTCGCAGCTACACTTTATATAGTTATATGACATGGATCTACAGTGTATTTGATTGGTAGCCATGAGTTTATTTTATCCCGAGCATGGGTATACCTGCCTCAATGAGAAAATTGTTATTTTTGCAGATGGCGCCTCCCGATTTCTGGTACCTGGGCTCACTTGTTTGGCACATCAGTAAAGATTGTTAATGTATTTCAGCCATCAGATGCTCTTCTAACCTCACAAATTAGGGGGCATCTTTTATAACCCTAATTTGCTTCAGACATGCTTACCTGGCATTAGGCCATCTCAGATTCCTTCTTTTCCAAAGCACTACTGAACAACTCTTCTTAAAAACACTTTTTATAAAGGCCCACGCGCCCTGCTCTATTATTGCATGCGTGTACACGCTTGCTGACCCAAAACAACCCGCCTGTACCTACAAAAGCACAAAAAAGGAAATTTGCCGACGGAACACACAACTTTGGGTGAGTTAACTGAACCTTCTGGCCATGCATGGCCGAGGGTTCATCCAAATACCTAGCTTCTTCTAGCCTATAAAAGAAGGGTTAGGGGTCCCATTGAGAGGAGAAACATAGTAAAGAAAATATACCCAATTGCATATTCCCTTTGTCCCAACCCTTTATCCTTCCTTGTGCAAAGAGAAAGATAGAGCAAAGAAGTTGGAGGACAGTTGAAGAGGAGCCCAGGACCAGGTTTGTGGAGCAGCAACCGGCTTCATCATTGTAAGTTGATTTGTTGAAGTTAATAATAAATAAATACTTTTCCCGTCCCACCATATGAGGTTTTCATGGTTTATTGTATACTTGTTTGTTGAATCTCTAACCCATTAATCTATATATCAAATGCATGTGGAGTTTGTTGTTTGTTTTATGTGAATGCGGGCCAGCCTTGGGAGGAGAGCTACAATAAAAAAAGAGATCAAGCGTAAGGAAGGATCTACATCAAATGCCCGAAATAAGGCATGTTGATTTGATCTTCTCAAATATGTGTTTGCTTAAGAATAATGGGGATTAGGTCTGGGACGATGGTAGACAGTAGAAATCTTTAGGTCTTTTCTGCATGCATAATTTAACCCTAAGTGCTAGTACGTAGAGGGATTTCCCACTCACAACATTCAATCATCCCAAATTCTATCGAAAACACCATCAATGTGTAGAGCTTGGTAATAGCTTTCCAATGATGAAAAAATCACCTCAAACATAGCTCTTGGATGGTCAAAATTCGGGTCAAAGCAGGGAAAAAATTCAAAGTCAACAAGGTCAAAGGTGACACATGGCACCACTGCAAGGGTAACACGTGGAATGACCATACGATGCTGACATGTCCATACTAGGGAACACCACATGACACACTGTACATCCAATCAGACAAGTGACTTGGCACTTCGTGCGGTATAGTTGGCAACAATAAGCAATTGACATGTGGCAATGATAAATCAATGAGAGGACAATTATGGATGAGGTTGTTTAAAATTTTGTTGGATCCCAGAGGATCGAGCCTAAGTATCCTGCCAAACAACTCAATGACCTCACCACTATGCCAGACATATGGTTCTTAACCATATACAGGCGCATATATATTTAATTATTGTTGGAGATTTTAAATGGGGGGAAAAGGGTCGAGGGATAATACCTTGACTCTAATATATATGTATACAATATAACCACATGTTAATCCACAGGGGTTATACCATATTCAACCAACGCATATATTCTGCAGGGATTAAACTACATGCCAACCATATGTCATATTTCGTGGGGCATATTTATATATCCAATCACCATATAACAAAACAATATATATATATATATATATATATATATATATATATATATAGTGTGTGTGTGTGTGTGTGTGTGTGTGTGTGTGTGTGGTGGGGTTTGACCCCGCGACCCACTATATAATGTGCCAACAAATTAACCAATTGCGCTAAGGGTGCATGTTGGTTATGAAAACTGCCTAACAAATATTAATTGCTATCCTAAAGTTTCGGTTGGAGGTTAAGGGGCCCGTAACCTATTTAATGGGAATGCAGACCGAGAAAAAGAAACACACGTGGATGCAGAGTACAATGTCTTGAAGTTTGTGCTCGAGGGTAATTATACTTGGAGGTAGCACCGTAATGCATGCCACGAGGTTTCAACACATAATTTTACAAATTTTGTACTCATTTTTATTGAATTTTCGCAAGGAATTCAATGGCATACTCTGTTTCTGAGTTTGAGCAATGTGTAAAAGGGTCATTGTAAAACACAAGCATTTGAACATTAATAAAGAGGTCTCTATTGGAAGCGGACCCGAAGATGTAGCCCAAATTGGGTGAACTCCATTATCAAACTTGTGTATGTGATTTCAATATTGTTGTTCTATTTCCGCTTAGTTATTGGCAAGTTGTTTATCTTTAAAGTGTATTTGGGTAGATAAGTAATTCACATGTATTTTGTAATTAGTCAAACAATCATTTTTATTTCAAATATCAAGTAGAATTTTATATGCATTGAAGACTAATTAAGCATCTAAGGATTTGTCGGATGACTTAAGAATATGTATTTGTAATTCAATTTTTTTTTATAGGACCTTTCCCATCAAGAAACTCATACCATTTTCATAGTCCGATCACTTGACAAATTTTCATTGCCCACATTTGATAGGAACCACCATTTGGCATGCTCCTCGCATAGTGCACAGTGCACAATCTATCTCTTAAGCAGTACCTGGTAGCACTTATGATGGAATGTGGGAGATTTCTTGTCTTCAGTTATCCACCATCATATCTATACCCTCTGATTATCTCCTTCGAGCCAAACTAGATGGATTTATTCGAGGTGCATTGCCATTCCAGGATATGCAGAGGAATTGGGGAAGTTTGGATCTATCCTTCGCTCACCAACTTGTTCTTTTTCCACCATCATAGCTGGACTTCGACATCTGCTTTCCTGCCCATTTGTATCAACGACCAATTTGAGAGCTCCGGGACTATCAGAAACATGTGGAGATGCAACAAGCCACCTTGTCAATGCTCCTCTTGTGAAACTAGGATAATTAGAGATACTATGCGAGCTCAATGTCATGAATTGGATATTGAGAAGGGAAAATTCACCCAGCTTGAGAACAAGCTCTAGGAACAAGAGAAGAAGAATGATAAGGAGATAGCACTAATCTTGAAGGTGGTGAACAAACAGGCTCGCCAAATCCGCTCGCTCCAATAGGAAAATAGAGAATTCAGGCAGGCTCTGCTGCAACAAACTTCAATTCATCAAGATCTAGTCTCCTCCAAAGGCTCCCAGGCATCACATGAAGTTGAAAACGAGCTCCATCCTAGGCAAGAGAAGAGAGTTGAAACAAATCATTTGCAGGGAGTGGACACCACCCTCAAACTTAATTAAGACAAGTACTATGCTATGTGAATTTGTTTAAACTCTTTTTTAGAATTTACAATTGGAGAAATGATAACAATTTTGTTAAAAACATAGAGCCACCTCGATGGCAAGAGATAGAACCCTCTCTTCACAACAATATGTTTTCTATCTTTCTTGAAACTCATGTACTATCTTGTTGATTCAACTCTATTGTAGCATCTTTTCAATGCAAATCTAACCGTTCATGTTAAAAATAAATAAATAAATAATATTGTTTTTTTATTAAATAAAAAAATTATAACTTTGTACAATGTGTCCATTCTACTTTTACTTTATATTTTAGTTTATTAATTTTTAACTCTTTTATTTATGTGGTTTCATTCTCCTTAACTCTCCATTCTTCTTAACCTCCTTCTTAGGTATGTGGTTTCACATCAAGGGAACCTATCCATATTACACTAACAATTCATCCTACTTCCATTGTGATGGCTTCGCTCTCCTTCCACACCCAAGTAGAGAAATCCTTAGCACGAAGGAAAGGTCTAAGCCAAATACTCCTAGAGAACAAAGAGAAGATTAGGGTAGGGAATGAAATGAGACATTCCTCACATCTTGTAAAGATATAGACACATATAAAATCCCACATATCCCTAGCCATCCCATCATTTCAGACGTATTAACCTCCCCTACTTCCATCAAATGCAATGAAGGTACCTATCCTTGCAAGGGAGTTAATGCGTGCCTTGACTCCACTTGTCCTCCATCCTTAAATTCGTATAAACCATAATCATGGAAGGTGGAAAATGATTAAGTCCCACCCATTTACTTGAAGTTTTTACATTTCTAATACTACAACCTCATTGGGTTTTTGACATGCCATTTCATTATGAGTCCTTAGAATCTAAAATAATTCAATATTTTCATAATTTTCTACTAACTCTTGAGATCACAGTATAATCTTTCTCAATCTAATGTCTTGGGGTTGAGTTGAAGAGCATATGATGGATTTATTATTGAGGAATCTTCCATTACAATGATCTAACATATCCCTCTTGTCTTCAATAATGTTAGTCCCTAGTATAATTCCATTGCTTATGCTTTTTTGTTTGTCACCTTTTGCAAGACCCCAAACAAAAGTTAATCCTTACATAGGTTAGTTCCTAAATTCCTTTGAGATTAATGAGGATCCCCTTCACACCTTCTACATAGGTTAGTTTCTAAATTCCTTTGGGATTAATGAGGATCCCCTTCACACCTTCCCCCTTGACATAGTGTCAAAGCATTAGTCGTTGGATAAGTGTGCTTTAATTCTTTGTACTAAATATGTTTAGACTAAGAAGATAACATTTGGAAAAAGTCATTTTCTAACTAAGGGCATATGCTACTTTATTTTCTTAGCAATGTACATATTGTATATCAAAATTGTATTATATTATTGACACTCTATAAATCAACATTGTGTCTGACATTAAATTATGTTTGTTTGAAGATATATTATAAAATTTAATGATCTATTTTTAAAATAAACCTATCCCCAATAAGTAACCATGTCTCCAAAATTTTAAGGTATGTATAATATCTAGCAACCGATTCTAAGTAAAGTAGTTCTTCTCTCCCTACCAATATTATGATTTATAAGATACAATCCTAACTTCTTGCATTAAAACACCACCGTGTTCTATGATTGTAGAATGTAAACATCTTTGCTAACATTGTATAAATTCTTTTAAGATAGAAATACAAAATATGAATACAATTATTAGTTATTTAATAAAATTCTTGACATTTTAGAATACAACTAAAATTCATTGATTTTTTAAGTTAAATCTACAATAATGTAACAATTTTATAATATTTTTTTTATGAATTAACTTGATTTTATATACATTATATGGTTTATCTGGCTTTGATTTTAGAAATACTAGATACCACGTGTCTTAATTATGATAATTATTTTTTAATAATTTAAATTTATGATATTGTACACATTACTCATGTTTTATAATTCCATGTCTCAATACCACATATTTTAAGTTTTATAATTCCATGTCTCAATACCACATATTTTAAATATGATAATTCTCTTGTGAAGAATTCAAATTTATTGTATTTTTACACATCACCGAGGTTTTCTAAGGAATTCCAAAACCACGTGAAGGCATTTTTCATGTTTCTTCAGTGAATATATTAAGATATAATTAATCCATAAATACTACTACAAACATATCTAAATCTATTAAGTGGCTAAAACATATCTTCATTAAAGTTGTGAAGGCAGCCAAAGTTAATCCGTCAAAAGGTAGAATTAAAAATTCGGCAGTCAAAGTTAGTCCGTCAAAAGGTAGAATTAAAAATTCATAACGCCCATAGAGATTCTTAAAAGTGATTTTGAGAATATCTTTTTATTATTATTTTGATGGATGTTATTCCCATTTTAAATCTATTTTGAAAAAATAATTAATCCTTCATAATTTGTCTGTTTAACAAGTTAATTATTATTATTTTTATTAGTCTTTGTCGAAGGCGTGGAGGGATTATAGCCATGGATAATTCGTTGACTTCATATTAGTTTGTCTTTTAACTACAAATATTTGCATAATTTCTATTGTTGGAACTAAGAACTAAAAACATTGATTTGTATATAATAAAAAATACCATATATGTCATGATCTGATTAGATAACATAATGGAGGTCTTATTGCTAGCTTCGCTATTCCCAGTGTTTTATATGTTAGCATATCCAAAGTTTTTGATCATCTATGCTCTTTTTGAATTTTTACTATTTTTATTAAAATTTTTAGATATCCAAAGTTTTGAGCATCCAGAGTCAGTTTTTTATTAGTTGACTTCATATTACTATGGCCTTTGATTATTTTTTTTGCATAGTCTCTATTGTTCGAACTATTGTTACTATTATTACTATTGTTTTTTTATTGTTATTATTTTATATTATTAGAAAATAATATAATATTTATTTTGCGTACGTAACAGACTTGCCACATTGCTATCTTTCTTAAATGTTTACACAACACGAGGCCCTTCGATGGTCCTGATAGACTTAAATGTTTACCTAATGGGCCTCACAGCCTTAAATGTTTACTTAATAGGCTTATGGGTTTTAACGAAATTTGTGAACCGAAAAACACCTTGCAAATTGGAAGATGCTTTGCATTTGGACCACGAATAATCTATTAAGATATATTAATATGAATACTATTGGAATAAATATAAAAAATTTCTCTTTGAACTTGAAGCTGTCTTTGTCGACCCCCAAGTATATTACATAGTTGAGACTAAATGCTCGTTTCTCCCTTTGTTTTCCCTTCTATATACTTGCCCATTTTCCCCTTGTCTTCTTCCCCTCTATTATCCCTTTGTGGTTCTATACATAGTCGCATTTCTATGAAAACGACTTCCTGGGTTGGTGGATTGGCAGATGCTCATCTTCATCTATATTTTCACATCATGAGCCCGATCGACCACGGTCCCTTTCAATACTTAGCCAATTATCTAACCACTGGGTCCCATTTTAGTGCTATTGAACACTTATGCCCTCTGTTCTGTCATATACATCTTGCACCCAAAATCTTCCGTGATCTGCAATTTATGCTTTTACTAGTGAGAACTCACTAGGGCTTCGAAAAGATTGGCATTAATAAACGAACAGTGGATGTTGTTCTGTGAGATACTTACCCCTTTTTCCCTTTTCTTGTTCCCCTCTATTATCCCTTTTTGGTTATATACTTAACCACCTTTCTATGATCGCAAGTTCTTGGGTTGGCGGACTGACAGATCTTCATCTCCATCTATATCCTCACATCATGAATCCAACCAACCACCGTTCATTTCCATACTTAGCCAATTTTATGCGGTTTCCGGGGTTGGCACTTTCGAACTCTGCTACTGCTTGTTCCATGATATACATCTTGCACTCAAAACTTCCGTGATCTACAATTCCACCCCAGACTCGAACTCGCAAGCTTCACTCTATCTGGGTTCAAAAAAGTTTGAAAGCATCTATCGCTGCTTTCCATCCCCACTACCTTCTCACCCTTCCCAATGCACATTAATTATGGTTTTCCTAGTGACAACTCAACACACTAGTACAAAACAATTGGCATTAACAAGAAAAAAACCTCGAGGACATCTCCTATTAACACGCATTAAACTGCCATTTACAGTACTCCGAACGACCATCATTTCTTTCCATACTTGGCCAAATTTTTCCACGTGTTCCGTGATATACATCTTGCACCCAAAAATTCTGTGATATACAATTCCACCCCTGATCTAGGTGGATATTGGTGGCCACCCGCCTATTCCACTTGGACCCCCACCATTGTTTCTTTCATTTTTTCAGTTTCCTTAATTGTAGCACAATTTACTATTTTTGGCAGTTTTTCGGGTCCTGAACTTCGAGAGCCATTTTGAGGCCCTAAAATATGTTTTTTGGGCATCAACCGACCGACAAATATTAATCCAATCCAAACCATGATATTAATTGTCAACAGTTGTAGTCCTTAGATAGATGTTTCTAACAATGTATCATATGCGTCAAACGAAGATAATATGCCAAAGTTACGACCTCGGGAAATTGATGTACCAATTTACCCCGACGGGGACCATATTCTGACGTTTCATCCCCTAGGGTTAGGTTTGTGGATGTTTAGGGTTTCCATTATTTCTCAATAACATATAGGAATTCAAGGCTCATTGTAACACAGAGTTCAAAGGCATGTAGCCGCCACATCTCTTCTAAGGGATAAGCTACCAACACCATAGCTAGTTAATTTCTATTCTGCCTGTAAACAAATTTCAGTTCTTTGATATTAATGAAATGAAGTGTTATTTCCGATGCATCTTTGTATTCATGGTTATTTGTGTATTTTGTTGCATTCCTACATAAATTCGTATCAGTGGCATTAGAGCGGTTTTCTCTTTCTCGATCATTCTTTGCATGTCCCCAATGAGGTCGGGGTATAAGGAGTTAGGGCTCAATTTGGTTGAATCTTTGCAAGATTAGCCCCACAAACCCCAATGACCGCCCATGGGGGATGAAAAGAAAGACGAGGGACCAAGAGATCCTATCAAAATATTTCTCGAAGAGGCCCTTGAAAAATAAAGGAACACAATGATAGATAACTTTGCCCAGATCCTTCAACGATTTCCCACTGGCAGCACATCTGCATCCAACAACCACTCTGGAGGCGCAACCCCTTTTAAGGTACAAGTAAACTTTGACATTCCCATATTTGATGGCCAAATAGATGTAGACGCCATAGATAGATGGTTGAATCTATTAAAAGGATATTTCTCAGTTCATGACTTTTTCGACTGGGAGAAGATTATTTTTTCACTACTCAAAGTCGCCCCCCATGTCAAGGACTGGTGGGAAAACTACTATGATAAAAAGGACGAGGAGGAACCCTCTTTGTTCTCGGTCGTACCCACTTGGAATTCTTTCTGAGACACCATCAAGGAACAATATTATCCCGTGGGGAGCTACGAGGACAAGTACATACAATGGACTACACTGTGGCAACAAAGGGATCAAGATGTGCATGAGATGATGAATATGTTCCATACCCTGCGCACAAAGTTGGGTATCAAATATTTGGAGAAAAATTTGATGCTAAAGTATTGGAGTTATCTACACAGATACATTCAGGAGGAAATGGAGTTCCTCGACATCTCCTCTCTTGGTACGACATACCGGTATGTTGCCAAGATTGAACATAAATTCAAATAGAAGAAGAGAGACTTTGGATTTGTGAATCAAAAGCAAGTGAAAGGTGCCCCCAAACCACAGAACAAAGGACAAATCCAAGGCATGGCGACTCAATACAACCTGCCAAAGCCGCAAGAAAATAGCAACACCGCGAAGCTGAAGAAGGACATAGGAAAGTGGTGTGAGTTCCATAAGAGCTTCACTCACAACACAAGTGAGTGTCGGGCCAAACAGTCATTGGTGGTCGAGATGAGGGATTATGAATCAGATGCATGCTCAAACACTGAATCAAAACCTGAGAAGGGGAATGATAGAGGGAAGCATATTATCGATGCAGAGCCCAACGCCACTGTTGCCACCACGAAGATCCAAAAGGAAGAATTGGAAGATCCAGAGGAGGAGGAGCATCTCTTCCACTCCCAGATGTGGGTAAAGGGTTCCCCGCTATAGTTCATTGTTGACAGTGGGAGCCAAAAGAACCTCATTTCAATAGAGGTCATGAAACGGTTGGGCTTGCCGACCACAACACACCCACAACTGTACACCATCAGGTGGCTTCACCAAGGACAGGATGTATGTGTCATCCAGCAGTGACGCCTTCCCTACAACATCAATCCCTTCACCAATGAGGTATTATGTGACATTGATCCTCTTGATGTTTGTGATGTATTATTAGGCCAACCATACTTGTGAAAGTGACATGTTGTGTATGAGTCCTGACCTTGCACTGTTATTCTTAGCTTGGGAAATAAGTTGTATAGGATATCGGAGGTACCACTGCCTACCACTATCTCTTTGGTTACTGCAAAATAATGAAGTAAGATCATTTCCAAAACCAAGAAATTTCTTTTCCTGATGATCTACCCTCGGGGAAAGAAGAAGACTGTGGCCACGACCTCCAGACAGGGCTCCTCTGCACGACAACAAAAAATGGACAAGGTCATGGAGGAGTATTGAGACATATTCACCTCATCCACAGGGACGCCTCTACACTGTCAGGTCAAGCACCCCATCGATTTGACCCCAGGTGCGTCGTTGCCCAATGGAACAATCTATCAGTGCTCTGTTTTGGAGAACGATGAAATCAAGAGGCAAATTCAGGAGTTGCTGCAGAAAGGTCACATCCGACCAAGTTCATGGCCCTGTGGGAGCCCGATCGTGTTAGTGCAGAAGAAGGATGGGACTTGGAGACTCTATATTGACTATCGGGTGTCGAACAAGATCACTATCTGGAATAGGTACCCGATCCCATGGATTGATGACCTTTTGGACCAACTCAAAGGAGTGAAATATTTTAGCAAGATTGAATTGAATTCTGGGTATCATTAGGTACCAATTGAACCATCCTATGTATGGAAGACTTCCTTCAAAGCCAAGGAGGGCCTTTTCGAATGGATGGCCATACCTTTCAGGTTGACAAATGCTCACACAAGATTCATGAGGATGATGGATGACATCTTGCAATCATTCATCAACTCATTTGTAGTAGTGTACTTGGATGACATCCTGATCTTCAGCCAGACTTGGGAAGAGAACCTCCACCACATCTGACAGGTCCTCCAAACACTGCAGAAACACAAGTTGTGTTCCAATTTGAAGAAGTGCACTTTTGGCATGACCCAGGTTCAATATTTGGGATACATTATTGATGAGCATGGGGTGCATGCAGATCTAACCAAGATCCAAGTCATATGGGATTGGCCAACCTTGACCACTCTAACAGAGCTTCGCAACTTTATGGGTCTTGCTAATTTCTACCGTTGGTTCATGTTGGGATTCTCTCATATCACTTGTCCCTTG
Organism: Picea engelmannii; assembly: GCA_009831015.1. NCBI lineage: Eukaryota > Viridiplantae > Streptophyta > Pinopsida > Pinales > Pinaceae > Picea > Picea engelmannii. The sequence continues at coordinate 1,437,802 of ML788548.1, read as the reverse complement.
AGTCAAGTCACCAAGGGAGGAACGAAAGCAAAATTCTTTTGGTCAGAATCTCAAGAGAAGGATTTCGTATAATAGAAACATTGCCTCTACTGTGCCCTAGTGCTCACATTACCAGACTTGCAACAACCATTTGAGATCGGGACAGATGCCTCTAACTATGCTATTGGGGAAGTTCTTACTCAACAGGGAAATCCGATGGCATATCACAGTGCGACACTGTTTGACATAGTCCAAAAGTATCCCACTTATGATAAACAAATGTATTCCATTGTGCAGGCTTGTTGATAATGAAAGCATTAAATTTTGGGGAAGGAAACGATCATCCACATAGACCATTGACCCTTGCAGTTCATACAGACACAAGGGAAGTTGCAAAACGATCACCATAAGAAGTGGTCCACATATATGCAACAATTTCATTTGAACATCAAGTACAAGAAGGGAAACACCAATAATGTTTCAGATTGCCTCAGTGAACCATCGATTGTGGCGATAACCACCGTGCTCAACTCTTGTGGGAATGAGACTTTTGATTGGCCGCTTCTCTATAAGAGTGATCCAGATTTTGGCCACACATACAAGACGCTCTTGGAGGGTAACCAAGTTCCAAATTTTCACCTCCATGATGCACTACCATGTCACCTGGGACACCTTTGTGTTCCTTCGAGCGAGCGTGCCAAGATGATTTGGGAAGCACACTATAGTCAGGTCACTGGACATTTCGGGGTCGAGAAAACAATGGCAGTACTGCATAAGTATTTCTATTGGCCAAACCTTCAACAAGATGTTGGGAAGTACATCAGATCCTGCACTACCTGGGCCATTGCCAAACTGACTATCAAGAAGCAAGGCCTCTATACTCCAATGCCTACGCCCAATCGACCTTGGGAATCCATCTCCATGGATTACATGTCGGGCCTTCCTTCTACTAAGCATGGAAATGCCTATGTTTTCGTGGTCGTTGACAGATTCTCGAAGATGGCCATTATGGCAGCCTGCAAGAATAATATCACAACAGAAGACACTGCTAAAATATTCTTTGAACAAGTGTGGGTGCACTTTGGGATCCCACAGTCTATCATCTCAAATTGGGACACCAGGTTCCTTAATACATTTTGGTCCAGCCTCTGGTCAATGTTGGACACCAAGCTCACCAAGTCCACAACTTTCCATCCCCAAAATGATGACCAGATAGAGGTCATCAACAGGATGATCGTACACATTTTGCGCATGTACAACTCAAAGCATCCACACACATGGGATGAGAGCCTCCCCTATGTACAACATAGCTATAACTGGGCCCTCCACAGCTCAATCGACCACAACCTCTTTCAAGTGGGCTTGGGATTCCAACCACTATGTCCCATTGACATAGCCATACCATTTGCAACTACTCAGGCTGATTCGTCTCATGTCCAGTCTGAAGCTGCCAAGGCGAACAACTTCATTGAGCACATTTAGCACATTCACCAATATGTTCATGACATATTGGACAGAGACAATGTTGAGTACAAGCAATGACATGATCAACATCTGGTGCAACACAAATTCCAGGTGGGCGACAAAGTGTGGCTACATTTGCAGAAGGAGTGCCTCGCTGGACCCCATTGCAAGATTCGTCCGCTCCGATATGGGCCATACACCATCACCAAGGTTGTAGGGGAAAATGCCTTCCGTTAGCACTAGAAGTCACCTCCTGATTGCAAAGGAGGTAAGCCCAATACCCATCAGTTTATATGTCACAAAGAATAAGTTTAAAGAGGTTGAATGGGCACAGACTCAGGATAATATCATTTTAACTCAGAAAAATGGACCAGTGTGCACATGTAGGTGAGGTCTCAATTCAACTTCAGTCAGTAAGTTGTAGTAAGGGTGAGTAGGAGGAATAACTTGAGGAGAAAATTTAAAGGTCTACTATGGACATCAGGTCTTCCAATAGCCTAAGGAGGAGAAGGTTCAAATACAATATCCTCTTGGATTCAAAACTTCAGGAAACTGAAAAACATTAATGACAACACTACAATCAAACATACATTACAACACAGTCGAAAAAAATCCATGTGAATCCTTCAATCACAAACACTTTAGTATTAGAGGCAAGTAAGATGAAAAGAAGCTGACTTTCATTAAACAAGAAGTATCAGATCACAATGCATAACAAAGAACCAAAAACTTCATCAAAAGTTTACAATGCGGAAGCCTAGCTCAATCATCGACCCTAACAAAATATCAAAATTAACTATTTATACTCAGAATCAATTTCCCACTACCAAGAGTGTGACCCAGTCACTACAATAAAATATTTGCGTCTGCGTCTTATCTGTCAGACTGTGTAGGCATTCTTCTATCAGACGCAAGCTCAGATCAATATGGGTTTTATAGGAAAATCCATCCATGGGAAACTTCAGACTGATAGTCTGCCTCCATGGCCAGTTATTCAATGCTATCTATTTATGGAGTGAAATGATGTTTCAACCACCACTCCATTTTCCTTAATTACTTTCATCGGGATTAGGGCGGGGCTAACATCCCAAGAACTTCCATGCATAGCTAACGATTCTTCGAGCTTCATCCAACATTCTGAAACCATGGTGGTCTCGCTCTGTAATGAACACGGGCAACCCTGAGCTTTGGTGCAGGTCTTTGTGAAATCAACACCCTTTCCTTCACGCTCCCATATCTTCTGGTGTTAGCCTTTTCTTCATGTGACCCCGGGCCACAACCTGGTGCTTAACTCCTGAGTGCTTCGTGATTTCGCACTTCGTGAGGTTGACGCTTTTCCCTTTACCAATTTCCCGAATTGCGAATTAGCGATTCACTTATCTGCTGCCACGTCCCTCCTTCCATTGGACGACCATGATATCTTCCTTAGAACTCCACCTTGGTTGGCTTCACGTGATGGGTGCCAATATTTTCTCCTAGATCACTTTCCACATGACCTCGAGCTATGACCCGGTGCCTATCTTCAAAGTGCTTCGGGGTTTCACTTTTCGAGACTTTGAAAGATAACTCCCTTCAAAACCTTCGATTCACGAAACTGTGAATCCACTGATCCAATGACATGCATCCCTATGAATCAGACGACCCATGTCGATTTTGGGTTCAGGAGTTCAGACCTTTGACGAAAAACTTTAACAATATCCCGAACTCCCGATTCCCGCGATTATTTTCCACCGCTGATCTCTCCCGATGAGATCTACGACCTAGATTAAATATTTTCTCGACCTTTGATCTCGGGCCTTTTCCCTGGCATTAAACTTTAAGCAAATTTCAGATTTGAACACCCGCGAACTACCGATCTAAACTCCACACGGAATCCCAACCATTGGGAGCTGAACTCGCTTTTTTTCTTGATATGAGTCTAGAATGGGTCGCTCTGATTGGTGCACCTTGAGCCCGTGGCTGTAGCCTGTATCAACAAGACTTGGATGACTGGTTGGGGGGGGGGGGGGGGNGGAAGAGCGACTGAGACAAAGAGGAAAGTGATAAACCTTAGAGAAACATAAAATTTTAGGGCCAAGACTACATAGGTAAGACAACAAGGAAAAATAAGACGTTCAAACGAATGAGGGAAAACAAAGAAAATTTACAAGCCGAAGGGGAACAACTTGAGATTTGGTCTGCGAAAAGGAGAGAGACAGGGAAAAATTATAGACTTAGGTAGAAACCACAAACCCACAAGACTCTGACAAGTTCGCGTGATAACATTTGGCTCCATAGGGGATGGCATGCTCCCTACGAGCTGCCAAGAACGCGCAGCTCCAATGCCTTAGCTTCGGGTGATGGGGTCTCTTATTGAAAATGAAAAACTAAAAAATCAAAACAAAACAGGGGTGGAATGCCAGTCGCGGCCTAAACAAAATATTTCTTCAAAAAATTCCCATTTACAGGGCCAACAAAAACTTCAGATCCCTCCAAATTCTACAACCGGTAAGTATTATTTGGAAATACCTCAGAGATTTTGAAGGGCCCAATCCACAGGGATTCAAATTTACCATGCTTGCATTTTTTCTGTTTGGGTGCATCCCATTTGAGTACTAGATCTCCCAGCTGGAAATCCTCTTTTCTTACCTTCCTGTCAAAAGCATGTTTGATTTTTTGTTGATGTTGATGTGCTTTGTACATCAACTGCTCCCTAATATGTTGCACTTCTACTAGCTGTTGTACTCTTCTGATCATATCATCAGGATCCCCTTGGTGGTCTTGGAAGAAGTTTTCCACTGGCAAGGTGAGTTGAGAAGGAAATATGGCTTCAACTCCATACACAAGATGAAAGGGAGAGACACCAAGAGATCTCTTGGTTGTCACTCTGTCATCCCACAGAGCAAATTTGAGCTTTGAATCCCATGCTTACTTTTTGTCCTCTAGTAGTCTTTTGATGATTTTTATAAGGCTCTTGTTAGAGGACTCCGCCAGTCCATTCCCTTAGGGGTAGTAAGGAGTTGAGTGAATCAATGAAATTCCAAACTGTTCATAAAACTGGATCAATGGTTCAGCCTTGAAGAATGCATCATTATCAATGACAATTCTTTTTGGACAACCAAAAATTGCTATAATATCCACCAGAAAACCAATGGTTACCTTGTGAGAAGCACTCCTTCTGGGGATGGCTTCTATCCACTTGGTAAAGTAATCTGTGGTAGTCAAGATCTACTTGTTCTTACCACTCGAAGCAAGATGGATTTCCCCAATAAAATCTAGGCCCCACTACTGAAAGGGTCCTGAAGCAACCACAAGCTTCAATGGCAAAGACTTGAGTTGTTTCTTTTTGGAGAATTTTTGACATTTAACACAAGCCCTAATTTTTGCATAGACATCAATGAATAAAGTAGGCTAGAAATACCTAGCCCTGAGAATTTTATAGGCCATGGTTCTCCATAAGTGATGTCGCCCACATAGACTGTCATGAAAATAAAACCTAATATTTTGGGCTTCTTGTGGGTCTAAACATCTCTAAAGCACTCCTAGACGGTCTTTCTAGTATAAGACTCGATCAATAAGGAAGTATTTAATTTCTTTAATCTTTAAAGCTCTTGTATTGTTTTTTTTCATACCATCTGGAGGTCGCAACTCTTACAGAAAAAATATAATATCTTTGTACCCGATGCATTCTGCCAATGGAGGGATGACTTGTGGGCCTATATAAGAAAACTCAGCTTGCTGATTTTCTGAGAAGATGCTTATGCAATTAATCCCCAAATATTTGCAATTAGATTCAACCAATAACTTGGCTAAACCTTGGCCTTTAACTAGTTTGTTGGGATTTATTTCTAGATCAAATTTGAGGATTTTGGCAATCCACTTGCTCCTTCTTCCGTCTATGTTAGGCTGAATGAGAATGTCCTTCACAGAAGCCGAAGGAACATATGCAATAAATTTTGAATGCAGGACATAGATTCTAAAAGCCTTGAGGGATTTCACCAAAGCATGGGCTTGTTTTTTCAAGATGTCATAGTTTATCTCTGCATCCCGAAACACTGATATGTCCTCAATCCCCATGTCCTTTGCAGCCCTCAAACCCAAAACAAGAGCTTCATACTTTGCCACATTATTGGTAGTTTCAAATTCTAATTTGTAGGACAGAGATATAACTTCTTGGGTAGGTGAAACCAATACCACTCTAGCACCAACACCTTCTCTAGAAGAGGCTTCATCAAAAAACATTTTCCAAATAGAGGTAATCAGAGGAGAATATTCACAAAGAGTAAGGGACTGCTTTCTGATTTCAAGAGGGGGTTCAGGGGCATCGGTGAGCTGCAATAAGATGGATCCCAAATCAGTATCAAGTGAAAAAATAGGATGGTTGGTGGGTTCTGCTTCATCACTAATAATATAGGCCAACTGAGCTTCTCTTTATAGTCTTCTATGCTCCCCCCCAAACACATTAATGGTATCATATGTGAGGTCCATCTACAATGTTCCCCCAAGTATTTTTATCCAAGATCTTGACAAGAGAATGCCAAAATTGGGGGGGATATAAACTACTACGATATCCATGACCACACTTTTCATGGGAAACTGAAACAAGGTCAGAACTAGATATTTGATGACCCCAAAACACTGCACTTTCTTAGAATCAAAAGAATACAAGTCATGGTAAGTCTTTGTGATTTCTAATCCAAGTTCATCCATGACAGTTTTGGGCATGAGATTATGAGATGCCCCTGAGTCCATCAAACAATTATGCAACACCTTGTCATGTATGTTCAAAGATGTATAGAAGGGAGGGGATGAATCATCTCTATATTCTATCAAAGGACCTAAGATGACTACTGGATTTTTGTCTTGGAGGTTTACCGAGTCTACAGAATGATATGATGGCTCAAAATGCAACAACTTAGAGAGGGATTTTTTGAAATCTTCATGCTTGACTAGCTCTGAAAGGGGTACAGGGATCCTAATATTTTGAATTTTGTGCTCAAAGATAAAAGAGGAGGGGGGCTTCAAAATTTCTCTCACTTCTGGAATAGGACCTTTGACTATAGGTGAGGGGTTCTATGTTTTGTTTTCCTTGTTGTTGTCTGCTACATCTTTAGCAGGCTTCTCTTCTCTGGAAGGCTGATCAAGGATGTCAGACTTCCCTTCTTTCTTCTTGGACCTGAGGTTATATCTGTTTGGGTTGTTGCTGGCCTTGTCTCCCTTGCTCAACTCATTTATTTGGCTGTCCATGAGGGACTCCTCATATGTAGATTGGTTTAAATGGGGAAATGGGGAGGTGTCTCCAAGACAATGGATTTCAAGCTCAATCTCTTCTTCCTCTCCTTTCTCATCAACAACGAGATTATTTTGGAGAGGGGTTTGGATTTTATGATCATCTCTATCTTTGTTTTGAGGCTCTCTTGGAAGTATATGAAGGGTATTATTTGGTCTTCTGAAGTTACCTCTGTTATCAACATTTTGGGCATTCTTATAACTTTGCTTCCCTTCAAATTTCATCTTCTCCATTTCTGCAGAAAGAGATTTTACCATCTTGGTCAATTCATCTACTTGAGGGTGGAACGCAAAGGAACCGGAGGTTGAGGATTTATATCGCCCCCTTCCTCTATCTATATCAACCTTATTCTTGAGTCTGTCAATTGCCAATACATTGGACTCTACTTCCATGGTTGCATCTTGCATATGAGCCAAGGAAGTATCTCTTCTTTCTCTTAGCAGGAGGTAGAAATCAGGATTGAAAGAAATAACATAAGTAATTTTGGCAGAGGCTTCTGTAGGATTTATCTCAGCAGGAATCTTATTGTACATTTTGTTGAATCTTTTGGAGAAGTCAGAGACAGATTCTCCTTCTTTTCTCTTTAGGGACCCAAACTCTGTGATATAATACATAAAGTCTTTTTTATCCCCCCATTGTCTCAAGAAAACATCATCTAAAGCCTCAATCCCAGCAATGGATCCAGGGGTCAATCCCCTAAACCATTTCCTAACCTCACCATCAAGGCTCTGGACAAATACTTTCATGCACACATCCTCATTTTCAATATTTAGATTGTCTGCATAACTGTAGAAGGAAGCAAGGTGTTCTTCAACAGTTATGTCTTCTTCTCTTGTGAATTTGGGCATGTATTTTAGGTAATCTCCAGTAGGGAGAGCATTCATTAGCCGAGGTAAGACCAGAGGGGCATATCTTGCAGCCACTATGGCATCCATTCTGTTCCTAGGGGGGTTAGCACCCGCTATTGGAACGTGAACTTGAGGAGAAATAAGAGGGGATGGAGTTCAAACAGGGGAGACTGGAAGTATGTTTCCAGGAGAAAAGGGAAACGACTGAGGATTTGGAGAAAAAGCCACAAGGCTTGAGGGAATCGAGATTTCCCCTTCTATAAAATCAACAACTCTAACAGGGGGAGGAGTGGTAAAGCCCATAGTGGGAAAATATTATGAGGTCCTGGGTTTAAACCATGATACCACTTCAGGGGAGATAACAGTGACAAAGATTTCTCCCTCCAATCTAAGACTATGAGGGGAGAAATCAACATGACCACTCCCAAACTTTAAACTTCGGGAAACTCCAACAGATGGTATAATAGGAGAAAGAGAAGAAAATATTGGAATTTCTATAGGAGGATGGTGAAAATCATCAAAAATACCTGGTTCAGTAGCTGAGGTACCTTCCTGGAGGATCTTTCATCTTCTGATGACTTTCTCTTGGTCAACTTTAGGTGTTGCTAGAGGTAGCTGTGGAGTAGACCTTGTGTGTCTGCCTTTGGAAGCCACAACTGAAACAATGGATTCACATCAATGGAGTCGTCAGGTGAAGGTTGCAATCTTCAATGGTTTTGATATCTGATGCACCTTCGGAATCAGAAGCTCGTTGTCATTCTATCCCAGGAAAAATCTTCAATTCGTCCCTGAAAACGACATCATAAATGTTAGCACTAGAAGTCACCTCTTGATTGCAGAGGAGGTAAGCCCAGTACCCATTAGTTTATATGTCACAATGAGTAAGTTTAAAGAGGTTGAATGGGCGCAAACTCAGGATAATATCATTTTAACTCAGAAAACTGGACCAGTGTGCACATGTAGGTGAGGTCTCGATTCAACTTCAGTTAGTAAGTTGTAGTAAGGGTGAGTAGGAGGAAGAAATTGAGGAGACAACATGTCTTCTGGTAGCCTAAGGAGGAAAATGTTCAAATACAAGATCCTCTTGGGTTCAAAACTTTAGGAAACTGAAGAACGTTAATGACCACACTGCAATCAAACATACATTACAATACAATCGAAAACAATCCATGTGAATTCTTCAATCATAGACACTTCAGTATTAGAGGCAAGTAAGATGAAAAGAAGCTGAATTTCATTAAATGAGAAGTCTCATATCATAAGACATAATAGAGAACCAAAAACTTCATCAAAAGTTTACAATGTGGGAGCCTAGCTCAACCATCGACCCTTAAAAAATATCAAAACTAACTATTTATACTCATAATCAATTCACCACTACCAGGAGTGTGACCTCGCAACTACAATCAAAGATTTTCATATGCATCTTCTCTGTCATACTGTGTAGGCATTCTTCTGTCAGACATGAGCTCAGATCAGTATGGGTTTTACAGGAAAATCCATCCACGGGAAACTTCACACGGACAGTTTGCCTCCACGACCAGTTCTTCCATGGTTTCTATTTATGGAGTGAAATGAGGTTTCAACCACCACTCCATTTTCCTTAATTACTTTCATCGGTATTAGGATGGGGCTAACGTCCCAATAACTGCTATGCACAACTAACGATTCTTCGAGATTCATCCAACATTTTGAAACCATGGTGGTCTCACTCTGTAATGAACACGGGCAACCCTGAACTTTGGTGCAGGTCTTCGTGAAATCAACACCCTTTCCTTCACACTCCCATATCTCCTAGTGTTATCCTTTTCTTCATGCGACCTTGGGCCAAAAACTGGCGCTTAACTCCCGAGTGCTTCACGATTTCACACTTTGCGAGGTCGACGCTTTGTCCTTTTCCAATTTCCTGAATCACAAATTAACAATTCACTTATCTGCTACCACGTCCCTCCTTCCATTGGACAACCATGATATCTTCCTAGGAACTCCACCTCAGTCGGATTCACGCGATGGATGCCAATATTTTCTCCAAGATCCGCTTTCCACATGACCTCGGGCCGTGACCCGATGCCTATCTTCAAAGTGATTTGAGGTTTCTCTTTTCAGGACTTTGAAAGATAGCTCCCTTAAAAACTTCTGATTCACAAAATTGGGAATCTGTTGATCCGATGCCACATGTCCCTTTGAATCGGACGACCCATGATGATTTCGGGTTTCAGTTCAGACCTTTGATGAACAAATTTAACAATATCCTGAACTCTTGATTCTCGCGATTATTTTCCATGGCTGATCTCTCCCGATGATATCTACGGTCTAGATTAAATCTTTGCTCGAACTTTGATCTTGGGCCTTTGCCCCGGCACTAAAATTCGAGAAAATTTAGGATTTTGAACACCCGTGAACTGCCGATCTAAACTCCACATGGAATCACAACCATTGGGAGATGAACTCGCCTGTTTTCTTGATCCGATTCTGGAATGGGTCGCTCTGATTGCTGTGCCTTGAACCCACGGTTGCGACCTTTATCAACAAAGACTTGGATGAATGGTTGGGGGGGGGGCTCAGAAAGACAAAGGACAAGCGACCGAGACAAAGAGGAAAGTGATCAACCTAAGAGAAACAAAATTTTTTAGGGCCAAGACTTCCCAGGAAATACAACAAAGAAAAATAAGACGTTCAAACAAACGAGGGAAAATAGAGAAAATTTACAAGTCGAAGGGGAACAACTTGAGATTTGGTTTGCGAAAAGGAGAGAGACAGGGAAAAATTACAGACTTAGGTAGAAACCATAAACCCACAAGAATCTGACAAGTTTTTTTGATAAAACCTTTGAGCTCAGTATCCCACCATTCGTTGGTCTGCACCCAATGTTCAATGTGGACCACCTTCGGCCTTACTTTCCACCTCTACTGGACACATCTGACATGGTAGAACAACTCACACCCATAGAGTTAAACCTAGACTACATGGAACAAGCCACAACTAATCAAATTATGGACACACAGATCAAGAACACCCGCCAGTAGAGGATCCAACTATATCGAGTTGTCAAAGCAGGCCAACTCCTTCACCAGGGACCAAGTTCAGAAGAAGTTTCCTTATCTCATGGAGGAACTCAATGCAATGGGGACCATTGCTTCCTAAGGGGGAGGAATGATCCAGGTGGATATTTGTGGCCACCTGCTTATTCCACTTGGATCCATACCATTGTTTCTTTCAGTTTTTTAGTTTCCTTAATTATAACACAATTTACTATTTTTGGCAGTTTTTCGGGTCCTGAACTTTCAGAGCCATTTTGAGGCCCTAAACGACATTTTTTGGGAATCAACCAACCAATGAATATTAGTTTATTCCAAACCATGATATCTATTCTCATTAATTTTAGTCCTCGAATAGATCTTTCTAACGATGTATCATATGCGTCAAACAACGATAGTATGCCAAAGTTACGACCTCGAGAAATTGATGTACCAATTTACCTTGACGGGGCCCATATTATGGCATTTCATCTCCTAGGGTTAGGTTTGTCGATATTTAGGGTTTCCATTGTTTCTCAACAACATATAGGCCTTCGAGCCTCATTGTAACACAAAGTTTAGATGCCTGTAGCTGCCACATCTCTTCTTAGTGATAAGCTACCAATGCCATAGCTAGTTAATTTCTATTCTATCTGTAAACAAATTTCAGTTCTTTGATATTAATGAAATGAAGTGTTATTTCCATTTCATCTTTGTATTCATGGTTATTTGTGTATTCTGTTTCATTCCTGCATAAATTCAGATCAACCCCGAGCTCCTCCAACTCGCAAGCTTCACTCTACCCAGGTTGACAAAAAGTTTCAAAGCATTTATCACTCCCTTCCATCCCTGCCACATTCGCGCCCTTGCCAATGCACTTTAATTATTACAACCTCTAGATTTCCCTTCCATTGTTCCATGACCTAAAAAAAAACACTTGGACCTCCGCGACCCTATTCCATACTTATACACTTTTTCGATTTCGAGTTCCCGGATTGACGAGCTCAAAACTGTGTTTCGAATATTCTGTGACTTGCAAGCAGTGCCCAGAGTTCCGCGATATACAATTTGTCCGCTGGAATGCCCCATCATGAGCCTGACCGTCCTCCATTCCTTTCAATACTTAGCTGCAAGTTGGCTGTATGTTCATGACGTGGTACATTTCCATGGTTTCACATGCTACAACCACTGTGTATCAAGTCTGGCCTAACGTTTCCCTATTCCATACTTAGACACTTTTTCAATTGCGGGTTCCCGGACTGGCGGGATCAATATTGTGTTTCCAATGTTCCGCGACTTGCAAACAATATATATTAGCGAAAACAAGTCAGGGATACCGTTTCCCTATTCCATACTTAGACACTTTTTTCGATTGCGGGTTCCTGAACAGACGGGATCAAAATTGTGTTTTGAATCTTCCGCGACTTGAAAACATTACCCGGATTTCCGCGATATACAATTTGTCCACTGGAATTCCCCATCATGAGCCCGACCATCTGCCGTTCCTTTCAATACTTAGTCGCAAGTTGGCTCTATGTTCATGACATGGTACATTTCCATGGTTTCACATGCTGTAACCACTGTGTATCGAGTTCAACATAATGTTTTCCTATTCCATACTTACACTTTTTCGATTGCGGGTTCCTAGACTGGCGGGCTCAAAATTGTGTTTCTAATGTTTCGCAAATTGAAAACAGTACCTGAAGTTCCAACATATACACTTTGTCCGCAGGAATGCACCATCATGTCCTCTTCCATGTTACGCGTTCTGCGGTAAACACTTCCGAGACATACAATTTGACCCTCGAGCCCTCACCTCTGCTGGTTATATCTTGTAACGCTATTTTGAAGCCCGACCGTCTTCTTTCAATAATTAGCCATTCCTTAATTGTTGTTCCCTATCCCCACCACCTTCGTACTTCTTTCTGGATGTGCAATGAACAATATTTAATTCTAACAATTCACCATGCATGAACCATAAAAATTTCCACTAATGAGCGAAAGGCTTGAGGAGATCTCCCACACTTATGCGATATACAAATTGACCACTAGACTCCCACATCATCCCCTCTTCCATGTTACACATTTTGCACTCAAAAGTTCCGAGACATACAATTTGAACCTTCGGGCGTCACGTCTCCTAGGGAACCATTGCCACCCTAGTTTGAAGCCTGTCCGATCACTTTCCATACTTTCCTATTTCATGTAATCTCTTTCGTGAATCCTCGAGTTGGTGGGTTCATGAAATATCCAATTCCCAGTCACTGTTTACTGTGCCTGCCACCTCACACTTCTTTCAAAGTGTGTAATGACCAATGTTTAATGCTAACATCTCATCATGCAACAACCGTACAGATCATCCTTAATAAGCAAAAGGCTCGATGAGACAGTCACATTAGCTATCGCTACACAACTTGCCCATAAATATGCATAGAATATCTTGCCACATAATGAAAAATCTATTACAAATTTCAATATATTAGCGAAAATGACTCGAGCCTACCGTTTCCCTATTCCATAGTTAGCCACTTTTTCGATTGCGGGTTCCTAGATAGGTGGGCTCACGATTGCACTTCCAATGTTTCGTGGCCTGAAAACAATACCGAAAGTTCTGTGATATAGAAATTGACCTCTGGACTGTCCCATCATGCCCTCTTCTGTGTTATGCGTTTTGCACTCAAAAAATTCCGAGACATACAATTTGACCCTCGGGCCCTCACCTCTCATGGTTATACCTTGTAACCCTATTTTAAATCCCAACGCACTTCTTACTTCTTTCTAAATATGCAATTAGTAATATTTGATGCTAACATCTCATATGAAGGAACTGTCAACATTGTAATTAATGAGTGAAACGATCGAGGAGATCTCCTATTAATACACATTAAACCAAGATCTGCAGAGAGTTATATTATCCCTTCCGATTGTTCATCTCAAACAACATGAAATGTCTTTCGCGCATCGTTGCATTCACACAATCTCCAATCCTTTATTGCTCTTCGCCGTACGCGCATTCTTCGCACTTCTAGGTATGCAATTACTAGTCATGCTAACAATGCATCATGCAACAACCGTCCAGATTGTCATTAATGAGTGAAAGGCTTGAGGGGATCTCCCATTCACACACATTGGACCAAGATTTGTGGAGGGTTATATTATCCCTTCCAACTCTTCATTTCAAACATCGTATGGAGCAAACAAACGTTCTCGTAAACTTATGGCAGCAGATCGACAACCGTTCTGTGGAGATACAGTGAATATATTCGGACATGAGGACTAGAACTTCTAGTGGTCCAGGGAATACTCTTACTATTCATCCCGTTCCGCCCTGAACGAAGTGATTTGGACCTCTGGAATCGATTGTGCAGGATGCGTCCTTGAGGTTTTTTATTGTAAGGAGGTGGTCTCTTGTTGCGCCAAAAAATACATTTCAAGCCAAAGAATTATTCCACTGCGCGACCATTCTCCTGTATCTTTGTCACCTCAGGTCTTCCGCAAGATGTTAAGATTGCCATAGCCAACATTGACCTTTAGAGGACAAGACTGCAAGAAGTTCCTAGAAAAACATGATAATAGGTTGGACCTCTTACCTGAGTTCCTTGAAGACCCGACAACAGTTCCTGAATATATCAGAAAGTTGCAGGTTAGTTCATTTAGAAATCCATTTCGGGAAATTGCCTGGCTATTTACAAGAATAATGAGACAGGAATCCATGACAAGAATTTATCACATGGTTCTTTATATTTTGTATTTCACAGTCAAGGAACAATTCATTTTTGATTGGGGGAAGCTAATTTCCATTGAAGTCTGTTCCCAATTGTCACGATTCAAATAAGATAATAAAATTTATATGTCATCCTACTTGATTTTTGTGATAGCGCATTCCTATCCGTTTCCAAAACTGTCTCTGTCCAAGAAGATAAACTATGAATTTGACCCAGTAATGTTCTGGTACGAGGCCTTGTGGAGGCACAAGGCCTCCCATTGTTTTTATGATATTTTTAATGACTTTGTCTCAGTTTTCAAAGATTTATTGTTAGGAAAGGATGCTCCCCGGATGTTTGGACAGGAAACCAATTTTTTGGATAGGAAGGGGACACTTGAACAAATGGAAAATTACAATGTAATAATGATTTTTGGCTCCAAGGAAAATCCTTCTTTCCTTCCATGTCATATCACATACAAGATGTTTGTTACAAAAATAGCAAGGCAATACAACTACTGATTGCATTTTTTCCATGGCAAGATAAAAACACAGTTCATTCCCCTGCCCTGGAAATTCGGGGATTTCGTGTTTAGGAATGTCAACAAGATTGACGAATTCGTAGACCATTTCAAGAACTTGAACCTAATATATGCTGAAAGGATAAGAGGGTTCGACCCTCATGGGATTTTTCTAGAACATTTACTAGTAGTTGGATTTAGTAGCTCTTTTATCGATACACACCTGAATGAAGACAGAGATAATGAAAAAAACACTCCTTCTCCCGACGATGGTGACGTAGAGACATTGCAAAGAACAACTAAATTGTATAGAAAACAGGGAAAAGGCTCCGGTGAGAAGAGTATCCAGTCCCACACCAACACTCCCAGGAGAATGACATCATAGAGCATCACTTCAATGACCCACACTAGTAAGAAAGAAACCCAGGACTCTTCAAATGGAGGAGGAGATAAGAACCCTCCTTGCGGAAAATTTGATAGTTCTCACAAGCTTCTCATGAGGAAGAAGAGGAAAAACATTGTAGGGCAGGCATAAGAGCCCGAAACCGAAAGTGAGAACATGCAACTTGGGACTGTTGTGGATGATGTGGTCCGCAAAGTTGATTATTCCACGGACACGATGCACCATAGTTCCACAATGGAAATAACTGAGACCGACATTTTTTATGAAGATGAATCCTTTGTATTCCAGAGCGCTTTCTTTGACAACCAATCTAAAAATTTAATTATTGAAAAGAGAGATGTAACAAATAAGAAAGGGAAATCTCGTTCAGAGATTAACCTTAGGAACATGCAGCCATCCCAAATCTCCCGATTTCACCGAGAAACTGCAGATGATCTTGATGATTCCATTGGAGGAATTGAAGTAGAGAATGTGAGATTGAACTGCCGAATCAAGGAATTGGAGGAGGCTTTGATTCCTACCTGATTATTTTCCATTCCTTTAGCAAAAACCTTGCTTTCCACCCCTGCAGCCAAGTTAAAAGGATCCTCTAGCCTCCTCACATCCTGTAGAGGCTATGTAGAGAAGAATATTAAGAAAATAATGGAGCTAATTACTGAAGCCTGGGAAACATCACAAAATATAGCTTTCTTTCGAACGAGGGCACATGCTTTGCACGAACATTTGTAGGCGAATTTAAAAAATGAAGAACGTTTCTATCTAGAGACGATGATCCCTTTTGGTAACCATGTCATCAACATCTCAGATCTGAAAAGAAGACAAGAAGATCTCCCCTCCCCAATTCGGATCAAACAATTAAAAGCATGTTGGAAAGAGAAAGTTAATAACCTACACCTCATTGTCGAATTATGTGAACAAGCCATATCAGAGAAAGAAGAATTATTCAGAAACCTGACCGAAATAGACTTAGCTGGAAGTACCAACGAGGTTCAAGACCCAAAGTTAATCCTCAACTCCTTGTCCTTAACCAAGCAAACCTTCGATGAACAAGTTGATATTTTAAAGGGGTTGTCTTTAGAAAAGTTTTACGACATCCTTGAATATGGTCAAGATGACGCGGAGAACTGGCTAGTGGACTATTCAACAAACAATGAAGAAATTGAACAGGATCCGCATAGTATTTTAATGGATCTAAGGAAATTAGAAAACAATCTTTTCAACATAGAAATCCAGGATGAAATCAACGTGGCCCCCATGAGAAGCTACATTGAAGAATGGCTCTAAAGGAAAATGGACAAGCTCACCGATGAGGGAAACAACCAATTGGCATGATTCCCATGGTCGTCGACGAGAGCAACAATAAGGAATCAAATTCATAGTAAGTCTATACTGATCACATCTATCTTTCTTTATCAATTCATTTATTCCACCTCTTTAAATAGAAATCTCTAACCAAAGACTGATAACTTCCAATTTCTTCTTTTCAGGTCTTCCTCTCTACCGCCACACACTTCTTCTTTCTACAATCCTATTTGTCGTACTTATTTCTTTTATGGTATGCATGAGCTCCAATCCCAGTCTATATGACAAACACATTTAAATTTACAAAAATATGTAACAACTTCCAGAAATATGTAACAGACACTATTAATTTTTGATAAATTTCGACGGTGCCTTGTGCATTGCTTTTAGAATGCTAAATTAGTCCTATTCATGCATATCGATCATCTTCTTTTATTTTTATGTGCTCATAATTTTTTTCCCTTCAACTATGTTGGATGTCAGGAAATTGTGTCTCTTATATTTGAATGTTTAATGTGTCTAGGAACGTTAAAAAAAATAAAAAATTCCAGAAATATGTAAAAGATTCCAGAAATATGTAACAAACATTATTAATTTTTGATAAATTTCAAAGAAAACTAAATCAAGAAAAATTTCGACGGTGCCTTATATGCCGCTTTTGGAATGCTAAATTGGTTCTCTTTATGCATATCAATCATCTTCTTTTATTTTTATGTGCTCATAATTTTTTTCCCTTCAACTATGCTGGATGTCAGGAAATTGTGTCTCTTATATTTGAATGTTTAATGTGTCCAAGAACCTTTATTTCAAAAATAAAAATAAAAAATATTACTATCCTTTTTTATTGCTTCAAGTCATTACGACGAAAATTTTCTAAGTCCCATATTTGAGCTATACACGCCCCAAGAAAAAACTTAAACATGAGTATCACATCTATAAAAAACGCAGTAGGATTGACATCCTCGTTCGCATATTAACCCCATATTAATATAATATTATGATAAACTAATTCGGGAGGTTCTTTGCAGCTCTGACCTTACTTTCGTAGTGACATTATCCCCGGGTCATCTACCATCCTGATGTCTTATGGCTGGCATGTGACACATTGGCACCAATCATTTTCTACATGGATACCACTTGTACTTCAAGCTGCTTCCCACATGTCTCTGATGCTTCGGGCTTCTATTTCTCCCTCGATCCCTCCATAGCAATGAATTTATTCCCATTCCAACCTGGCAGGGACTACGCTTCCATGCAACACTTGTTCTTATTAAGGAGTATTTATTCTTTATGGTAAGTTTATTTAATAGTGTTATTTAATTGTTCTATATTTTGTTTTTTTTGTCAGAATCAACAGATACAAATTTGCACGAAATTACTATTTTTTGTTATTTAAAATCTATTTTTGAATGTAGAAATGGATTCAACATGCTGAAAAACCCTTGAGACACTTGAATTATACAAAAATAACCACTCAAATATGCAGATTTACCAATTTCTCACTCACCAAATTTCGAGCAAATATCCCCAAAAAATATCACAGAAAATAGCCAAAACTTAGAACATTTAGACTATAACAATGGTCAATACTCAATGCTAAATGCATAACCTATATTGTTTTTTAACCATAAGTATTAGGCTTCTTGAATGGATGTACTTGGTAAATCTTGCCTTCACTAAATATTTTTGCAATTGATTATGGTTTTACTCAATTAATTTTAGTGGTAAGATGCTCGTGAAACTAATATCAAATACTAAATCCCCTATATGTTTCATCTTTAGTGGTAACCTCTCTAAATTGTTTTTAGGGAATATGTCTTTAAATAATTGAATAACAAGTTTTCCCTAGGGTTAATTTCTTTCATTGATTCTTCATGAATCACCTTAGTATAATAAATATTTCATTGATATTTGTATTGTAAAAATAATACTTATTTCAATAATTGTTTTCTTTCCTTTTAGAGTTTTAAGTCTATTAGAATATTCAAACATCATTACATATTTGTCCTTGCCACATACATATGCATCGTGGCCTCTAACCTTTTCATGCCAATTATTCCATCATATTTACTTATGTTTAATACATGAGGTTGATCTTTGGTTTGATATATGTTTGGATAATATTTATTTAGTTAAATAATCGAGTTTACATTTATTTTGTTCTCATCCCCTAAGTCAATATTAAGGGGTTTTCAGTGTTATAGATATGTTGTATTTTTTAATCTCACCTTAGTGGGCATCTATGTAGATATGTGTGTCATTGAACCTAAACCTATCTTAAGTGATCATCCTTAATGAGGTTGTCAGAGTGTTAATGGTATTCATCATTGAGGTGGTTATGCCTTGGTTAGTGGTTTAGTGAACCTCCATTATTGATATAGTTGTGTTTATACTCTATTTAATATGGCCCTATACCATTTTTAATACACACTGGGAATACAATTTAGCTTTTATAGTGGGGTTTTTCCCTTCAATTTTTTCTCCACTCTACATGTGTTGTTGCCTCTTTTAAGTTTATGATTTCCATCTTGTTGTGTCTAGATTCTCTTTATATTCTTGATTGGTTGTCTTATTCATGCATTGCTTATGATGTCTAACTCTATTGAATTATTGCATAGTATTAGAGCTCCACAGTTAGCCCAAAGGGTTAGCTCAATTGGTTGTTGCCAATGTTGTCAGGATTTGACAAATTTTGTGCTAGTAGGAGCCTAGTTTAAATCCTCCTAGGTTACATGCACTAGTCTATACCAATGGGTTCATTAGGGATTCCTTCCACGATCATGGGGAATCATCCCTTGGATTTAGATGAAAGGATTTATTTGGAAAAAATTAGGGATCCATGGTTGTGTTTGGAGTAAAATGTTTCACATGAAGTTTTTGTTCAATGGAGTGAATAACAATCCATTTTTGGTGAACCAATTTTTTTCAAGAGCTAACCAATCTAGGATGTCATGTGATTTCAACAATTTTCTTGGAACCAACTACTATTATTTGAGGTTTTTGGGCCTCAAGAATTTACTAAAACATGTACATAAATGATCCAAAATGGATCATCAAAGTTATGGTATGGATGAGATTATTTCTTCTATTATTTATTGTTGGAAAACACTACTTATTTTCTACACTTTAAACCTAATTTTCAATTTTTAGGGACATTCTTGATTTCCCTCATAATGACCAAGTGTGTGGAAGTATTTACATGAAAATGTGTGAGGAAGGTGGAGTGGAAGCCTTATCTCTACACTTGGCGCCACAAATAAAATCAAGGCATTCAAATCCATGAGTATACAAAGGAAGGAACATGAGTTAGAAGGGACACATCACTACACTTTACACTCCACATAGGCTAAAGCTTGTGAAATTGTGGACTAAGAGGAGGACAAGCCATATAGAGGTCATTAAGGAGGAAGCCTAACCCTACAATTTTCACCGAAAATGCTTAAGCCTAGCATCGTAAAGGTGCAAGGAAACATAGAAAAAACATAAGGCACTAAGGTGTCACCACGACCAAGACCTAGCTGACATGCAATGTGGCCACATGGTGTGGTTTCACATGTACAGGGTGACAAATTAGTGGTCATCACATGGACAAAAAATGAATCCTAAAAGGTCATTTCCTTAATAGAAAGAACATGTAATGACATTTTTGGAAAATGGTTGGATGTTGGTTTTCCATAAACCGTTTACAATAAGCATAAAAGTGATGGAAGAGAAGGAAGAGGGGTTCAATTTGACCATCTTGAAGACATAAAGGGTTAGTAGTCAAACCAAAGGAGAGGATTGGAGAGTATTCATCGCAACCATCCATGAGGAATCGACTGGAGAATTTGTTGGCACAGTTCAAATGGACATGGGATTGATCCGATGGACTTGGCATTGAAATCATTTTGTCTCTTCTTAAAATTTTATTAGGTAGTAATGAATTTAAGGAAATAATTAAAAAAATCATAAATAAATAATGAAATCGGATTGTTGTAGAGTCCAATTGCTAGAATCCTTGAAATTCAAAGAATAGGGATATGAGCTAGAAAATTTGTCCACTATTGTAGTTGGGAACTGAGAAGAACACCTTCTTAGAGAGAAGGATACTCAACCCTAGGCATAGAACAAGAAGAATATTTACTATATTTGAATTCATTAACTGAGCCAAGATTGAGAGTATAATAATGACATACTTGTTGTTGGGGTTATAACAAGAGATCACCTACAATATGGATGGAAAGTCATTATTCTAAAATAGGAATCCATTGTTGTTTGCTTGGTCATAAGCCACATAGAATAAGAATTTATGTTCACTAGTCTTGCATAGATGAGTGTATCAAGGGTAGATTAAGGGTGGTACCCTTTCCCTTTCCCTTTAGCCATTGGCATTGGAATAATAGAGATCTACTTGATCTTGATTCGTAATATGCTATTGTATGAGATTCTTTGGAGCCAAGCAAGCCTCCTCTTTAATGTTGGTCTTCCCATTTGGTTTTTTAGGGTAAATCCTTTGAGTTTTATGTGTGATTGTATGTGTTATTTTTTTGTACTTATCACCTAAATACACAGTAGAATATGGAAATAGATATTGCATAGGATTACACCCATCACACAATGATGATATTGTCTAAAATACAGTATGAAAAGTTTAATGAAACCAAAACTGTAAATAAAACCAATTTTTGAATTAAAAAAATGTAGTAACATCCATGCTGGTGAATTGACTTGGCCATATTATAAGTGATTATAGCTCATATTTGTATTAGAGAAATGTATCCTTGGTGAGAGCACACTAAATTAAATCCATAATGGCAAAGGGTTTCAAAAGAGAGAGACTAGAAGAGCTAAAATTCATTAGTGAGTATATTTAGGAAGATAAATAATAACCAAGAGAGAAGTTGCAGTATCCAGAAAATAAGATAGAAGACTTGTAATGCGAGCTCCTGAACTTAGAAGAATTTTTGGATTCAATGAGGTAAAAAATCATAAGACACCAAAACTCCATCACAAATTCCACAAAGAGATGGTATTTTTTCAATGTTCAACTTGTCCAATTGGGAGAGAAAATGATAGTTGGGAGGTCACCAAGAGAAAATGTGTACTCAAATGATGGCACAAATGAAACATGAATTGGAAGCAAAGGATGAAATTTTGAAAATACTTCAAGTAGAATTCCAAGTGATGAAGGAAGAGGCAAACCATTTTTTATGACCCAAGGGGGGCATATGTGGGGTTAAATGTATATGATATGACCTCAAGGGGGGGCATATATGGGGATAAATGTACATGTAATGTGTAAATGTATATGTAATAGGGTTGTTATAATAGTAAATGGGCTTCATGTGTAGTGTGTGAATAGATAGGTATATATAGAAATCATGTATTCATTATTGAAGACATGTGAATTGTGATCTATGAAGGTAATTTGGTATTTGGAGGAGGTTCTCCTCCATATAAGGAGTTATTGTGTAAATCATCTCTCTTATCTATATTGGATTTTTTATCCATGCTCACATTGGTGTACATGGTGTGTACTTCTAGTTTATTATGATATTTAAGGTTTTGAAACATAACATTTGGTTTAAGAGCATAAATCCTAGGGTTTTGTTGCTTCAAGAAAGTCATGTTGGAATTTTCGCTATAACTTTTCTTTTTCAAAAGTTTAGAACTATGAAATTTTTATGATAATGACCAAAAATAGTGAAGTTATCTTGGTCAAAATTTAGGTTCCAAGGTATTTTTAATTTCAGAGATAAATCCTGTGCAAGTTAGGGATTTTAACTAGCCTCAGAATCAGTCTCAAATGAGTCATTTTGGAGTTTCACTATAACCTTTTTTTGTGAGGTTTCAGATAACAATTTGTTTTGGGTACTGAGGAGACATGCCATAGTATAGGTGATAAAACATTCACATTTTTTTCATTTTAAATTCCAAGATATAGTCTATGTAAGATATGGGTAGTTGACTAGTCCTATAACTAGTCTTAAATAGGTGTTATGGGTAAAAAAGCCACATATTTCTCAGTAAAGATTCAAATTCAATGAAACTAGTGGCATTGGAAAGAAGACATTCCATAGTATTTTTAGTACAAATTTCAGAATCATATCTAAAATATTGGACACATGGCATTCTGTACAGGTTATCTCTCTATAAAACACCAAAAATCAGCAAGTGTTGGGAAAGCTACTGTAACTTTTACTTGGCACATCAAATTGTGGTTAGATCTATGGAATTGAAAAGAAGACATATCATAGTGCTACGAACCAAAATTTTAAACCCAGAAGGGATAAAATTTCATACGTACATAAGAAGAAAGGTCATCCAGAAGGACAGACTCCAAATCAGGATTTCAAAGGTATGTTCATTTAAAACGATCATAACATAGAGCTCATTCAAAATACATTGGAAAGAGAAAACATAGAATATTATATTGGAAAAATAATTATAACTATTCAAGACCATTATTCCTAACATATTGAAGTTGTAAGTTGAAGGTTTGGGTTAAGCCCCAATCAAAAATCAATGGAAATACCTAACTTTAGGGGAAATGGAGATGAAGATGAAATCAATCCTATGGAATGGTTGAGGATAGTAAATAAATATGGTATAACTTATTTAATGGAACTAAATTATTTTTTGGTGAATCTTGTAAGTGGGGGATGTGTATTGACCATGATACTAGGATGGACATCACAAGGGAATTTTTTGAAGAACTCTTATCAAATAAATGGACCAGGGATACAAAAATGGAGGCAATGTATAAAATTCAAGAGGAGTTAAAAGAAGCAAAAGAAGAGATCAAGAATAAGGGTGATGAGTTATATAAGATACAAGACCTTAATGAAACCCTCATTAGAGAAATTCAAAAATTAAAACAAGGAAAGACTAGAAAAGGAAAGTGGGAAAAGGATGAGTCAATGGAAGAATTGAAAAATAAAGATGAAGAGATATGTAGATTATGAAACCATAATACAAAACTACTGGATGAGGTTAAGATATTGAAAGAAGAAAAGAAAAATGATCAAAATCAAGAAGAAACAAGGATATTGGATGAATAATCTACCAAAAGACTTGAAGATGAAATTTCCAAGAAGGTTGAGGAATCCCTAAATACTAATGAGGTAAAATCAGAAATGCAATCTAGAATTGAAGAAGGACGTCAGAATTTGATAATGGTGTGACATTGCAGCTTCAAAAGGAGAAAGAAGACAAGATTCAATAAGGTCACCAAAAGATACTTGAAGAAGTTGAACTTCATATAGAGGATGTACATGCCAAATATGATGGTATTATCTCCAAGGCTTGAGTAATCAAATACCAAGCAAAGAGGATAGAGGATGTCATTGTCTTTGAAAAGAAGATAGATGAAATGCATGTGTGGAGTGAAGAAAAAATGTCAAATGTGAAACCATATCGACACCCTCATTACCAGGAAATATTTCAAGGAAGACAAGAAGGTCAATATCAACATTATCAAGGAAGAATATGGAATAATTATCAATATTCACGGAACAAAGAATCACAAAACCACTATCCAATAAGCTACTATCAAAGACCAACAACAATTACAAATTGGAGAAGTTACAACAATAATACGTGGAATCAAAGGAAATAAAATTATGCAACGACTAGACACCAAGGATTAAGACAAAAAATAATTGATTTTTGATGGATGGATCATCAATGGAATGAATAAAGAAGGAACATAAGAAAATCATATTACTTGGTTTCATCACATGTGAATCTATTAATTGCAAAGCTTTGAGGACAAAGATTTTTGAAGGAGGGTACTATGTTATGACCCAAGGGGGGCATATATGAGGTTAAATGTATATGATATGACCCTAAGGGGGGGGAGATATATGGGGCTAAATGTGCATGTAATGTGTAAATGTATATGTAATAAGGTCAACCTAATAGTAAAAACGCCTCACATGTAGTGTTTGAATAGGTGTATATAGAGATAATGTATTCATTATTGAACACATGTGAATTTTGATGTATGAAGGTAATTGGGTATTTTGAGGAGGTTCTCCTATTCTTTAAGGAGTTCTTGTGTAAATCATCTCTCTTATATATATTGGAGTTGTGCTCCACACTCACATTGGTGTACATGGTATGCACTTCTGGTTTATTTTGATATTTTAAGGTTTTGAAACATAACACCATTCCATTTCTATAGTATATGCTTTCATGATGAATGAGACACATGTGGTAAGCACATCCTCCAAAAACGTTTCTCATTCTAATTCAAAAAAAGATTCTTTTGGTAGTTTTGAATTGCATACTAGGGGTATAGGCTCTAAGTTGATGAAGTAGATGGGATACTTTGACCAAGGCTTGGAAATAATGGCCAAGGTTTTACATATCCCATTGTAGTGGAACTTGGGCCAAAATATGAAGGCTTATGCTTTGGTGGTAAAGAGTAAGTGGGTGAACGCTCTAATGTTGTGAAATATTGTGAGCATGTTGTGGAAAATGAATGCAACCATATCTAAAGAGTTTGACTATAAGAGAAGCTAATACCACCATCACCTTTGTCAAGGAAATAGACATTGAAGAAATGACCAGTTCAAGTGAAGAAAAGACAACAAAAAATTGAGTAGGTAACAATCCATTAGTCCAAAAAACTTGTGCAATATTGGAGAATCGTAGCAAGAAGATGACCCCAATATCTAACATTAAACCAACACTTGGGAGAACAAGCAATCAAGGCTACAATCGTAAGAGAAAACCCAAGACGTATGTACAAGGAAAAACATATATTGCTTATTTTTGTTGTAATAATAAAGGCCACGAGGTTATACTTGATTGTTGGTATTATGATTCATGCTCATTTTGTGGATTATTGTCATTTCGATGCATGCTCTTTTTGTGGATTGAGAGGCCACTATGTGGCTGCATGATATAATAAACAAGTCTTATGCAAAATTCTAGATTATTTTTGTTGTAATAAGAAAGGCCATGAGGTTATACTTGATTGTTGGTATTATGATTCATGCTCATTTTGTGGATTATTGTCATTTCAATGCATGCTCTTTTTGTGGATTGAGAGGCCACTATGTGGCTGCATGATATAATAAACAAGTCTTATGCAAAATTATAGATTGTTTTTAGGAGGTGGATTCTAAGAAAAGTTTCTCAATTCAACAAAAAGTCTTTAAGGGAAAGCATAAGAAGAGAGTGTAAGACTCAATACCTATAACAGACAATTTGGAAATTTATGAAGGTTAGCTAAACTATGTAAAATAAAATGTGAATGTAAATATGAATGAGACAAAAGAATAAAAAGAGAGAGGAGAATATATAATTAAATAAAATAAATAAAATGAATAAGAGAGAAGACTGATGAATGTAAAGTGAAGGGTCATGGGTATTTTCCTTCCCCTTACCCCACCTCTCCCTATTTATATTACAAATTTCACTCTTACTCGGTATTTTGGCCAAGAGAGGAAGTGGCATAGAGATCTAAGAATCACTTGTACCATATATTGCTAAAATGAAATATTGAGCCCCCCATTCGAAGCTAGTTTTCCCATTTGGGTTTCTAGGGTAAACTTTTTGAGTTCATGATGATTGATGTTGTGTGTATTGTTGTGAGAATGTCACATGTGTTTGATACTCCTCTGCTTATTATTAAGTTGCTTCCTAGTCATTTCATGAGTTAATTCTTTGTATGAGTTTCCTTCCTCCCATAGGGAATTGGTTGTTTTACATGGGCCATATAACCATTTGTTTATAGAGGTGAGGTTGTACAGTTTGCACACAAGCCATACATGTTGTGTATGCGCCACTTCTTTCTACCTGGGTTGTCAATTAATTAACTGGGAATTTAAATTGGTTGTTGGTCGATTTGGTTTTTTGATCGACCAAGACAAGGTTAGCTTATCAAAAACTATCAATCTATACATACATAGAGCCTCTCTAACCACCATGGCCATTGAAGTTCTCCTAAACTTACATGGAAATCATTCATAGTATTTTGGCATGGTTATATCTATAATTATTGTTTCGATCATATTTTCTCTTAATATAAACAATGTTTGCAGTAGTGTGGAAGAATAAGAGTGGTATATGTCTCATATATACAACTCAACCACTAACTATACATAATATAGTGATGTGAACTACACTTTTGAGATTGTTCACAAAATAAAAATGGGAGGAAATTTCATGAGGTAAACCATACTAAAGTTCACGAGGCAAATCATTCTGCCATTTAATGCATACTAAAGAAGATGAGAACCAAGGAGGCCAACGATACCAATATTGACAAGTGTGTAGCTAGTACAATTTGTGATCCATATTTTTCTAGCAGAGGTTGTGAAGACAATGGAATGGAAGATTGCACGACATATTTAGAATATGTTGGGCCTTTATATAGTAATGTAGTAGTTGATGATGTTTCCCTTTCTATCAACACAATGGATAAACATAGTCTAGAGTTAACAAACATCTATAGGGTACCCCCAAATGCAAAGTTGGTCTGATGTCGATGAGTAGGCTTGATTGTTTCATGGTAATCACAATAAAGTTAAATTTGAGTTGATGTAGATATTGGTCATTGTTTCTAGTGCTTTTAGTAGCCTATTAGGAAACCACTACATTATATTTTTCAAACAAATCTTAGGCATCCATCTCTTCAAAACTTGACAGATGAAGATAGACCCAAATCAGCTAGGTAGTGGTTCTCAATATTAGTAGAGGCTATCTTTATACATGTTACAAAAGCTAATAGGCTATTCAGAGTTGGAGATGACTCATTGGGAATCTCACCTATTATTTACCACTTCTAGCTAATGGTTGTTTTGTGTAGGTTACAACCAAGAGAAGGCCTTGTATCTAGGAGAGGAAGATAAATCCTTGTACAGAGAAGAGGAATAGGGGCCTAGTGACATTTTAGAAGATAGATCCCTCTATCCAAGACTAATATATAGAATAAATTTTCAACATCCGTAGAGGATCTATTTTGGTGAAATGAGTGGGATATAAATCCCTTGTTTACATATCATATGGTATCATAGCATTTGCATCCTTGGTTTTGACATAGTTTCTGGAACTTTTAAGAGAACATCGCAGACCTCAACATGAGTAAAGTAAGCAAAGAAATGTTGGAAGACTTGAGGGCCAACAATGCACATCTTCGAGAAGAGAATGAGAACTTGAAGGAGTAGGTATAGATATTCAACAAGAGGATGGAAGAGTTGGAGAAGCACCTTGAGACCCTTTTCAAACTACTACCATTGCTAAAGAATAAGTTTGAATAATTCCAAGACTCCCTCACCACTATCATGGCATATTGGGACAAGCGCAAAATGTAACTTGTACACTTGGGAGTGAAGGTCATCCATTTCGATAGCTAGAAAGAGGATAGGCTCATGCAGATGATGTCTCAACTGCAACAAGAGTTGGTAGAGAAGGAGGAGGCTTTAGAAAATCTCCAAGAAAATGTCCAAGAGCACTAGGAAGAAAGGCTAGTTTCCATTACCACTAGTTAAGCCAACACCATGATAAAGACCACTTTGGTAAGTTCACCTTCCATAGACAGTCCTCAAGAACAATTTGGTGAATTTGAAAATCATACTATAGGAATTGGTTCTAATATCCTAAGGAAAATTGGCTATGATGGAAAAGGGATAAGCAAGAGAAGGCAAGGCATATTGAGCCCCATTGTAGCTACATTATGGTTCAATCATCAAGACCTAGAATTTGATGGCATAAGTGAAACTCTCATGACCATCAAGACCATTTTTGTGAAGGCCAAATACATGACAGAGTTGGCCATCTCATAAGGAGAAAGATAGGTTGTAAGTGAAGGTGATACCCTACTACCATCTCAATCTTATTGTGGTTGATTGAAGAAGGGAAACAATGAGAATATATTGAAGACTCAACTTGTGGAATCACTCAGAAGAAGCAACAACTCAATCGAATAGGACAAGAAGGAGAAGAAGACCAAGGGGTATAACTCAATCAATACATCACTTGTTTGTTATTGGTGCAAGTAGAGAGGACACAACACTATCAATTGTTGGTAATCATAGGCATGCTCATTTTGTGGGAAGAAATACCATCATGAGGTATCTTGTTGGGAGATGAAATCCATGTGCTATAATCCATATTATTTTAGAGGAGGAATGGCAAGAAGACTTATCAAATGTAACAACGAACTTAGAGGCACATTGAGAGGAGGAGTAATGTCAAATAGTCTTGCAACAAGAAAATTTTCCAACACTGCAAGTTGATTAAACATTGGGAAGTGAATTGTTGGTGACTTCATCCAAATATTTACCCCAAGAACCGCATAGCCAAGGGGAGGGTGTAGGGAGTGACAACTACCTGCATATCCAATTCAAGAAGAAGAAGTTGTCCAATGAGAGATAATAGCATAGTAGGTCTCAATCACCATCGAAGATTACAAAGGTTTGATGTCAACAACCAATAACACATCATTCCAATTTATACCTATAATCCTCCCAAACGAGTTTTCATTCTTGAAGATGATATATATACTAGTGTAAGGAGGTCAATGACCTTTGGAGGATTTGTCAAGAACTCCATGGTGTGCTTGAAAGCATTTGTAGGCACTTGATAGTTGTTTCCATCTCAAAAAGCAACTGATCTTAGAAAGAGAAGGTAGGCCACACTTCCCTTTGTGGGATTGATACATGATGGCATAACATGCTAGGGTCACACTAAAAATATACCAATATTCGACTTGGATTCATTACAACGGACTATCTCCAAGACTGAGAGGGAGATGTGAATCGATGTTGAGTGGAAAGTTTGGATTTGGATACTGTTTAGAGCTAAGATTCAATGAGTAGACTTCTACATTATGGGAACAAGTAAGATATGAACCAGAGTCATATCCAGGGACCAAAGCTAGTAGATAGAGCCATGATCCAGAGATAGATCTAGAGTCATAGTTGTTTCTGGGAGCCATAGTTAGAGCCACATTATAGAGAAGCAGGCAAAAGGTGCATTGATCCAAAATGGTTTCCTTCAAGATTTTGGAGACCAAAGAGACTCTCAATGGGGAGTTTTTATCCAAAATGGATCTGAACTGATGAATGGGTGTAAGACACAATTAGACAATTTATGAAGGTTAGCTAAACTATCCAAAAGAAAATGTAAATGTAAAGATGAACGAGACTATATATATATATATATATATATATATATATATATATATATATATATATATATATATATATATATATATATATATATATATATATTCTATTATGGTTCACTGCGAAAAGCTCGCTACCTCCATAGTAATCCCCCCTGAAATCTGGAGAACATAGGAGGGTCAAGTATTTCGAGAATATTTGGCTCACAAAGAGCAACATATCACATAGATGAGACTCGAACCTGGGTGGGGAGGAGGAAACTCCCCACCCCAACCGATTGAGCTACACACACACACACATATAGATAAATGAAAATAGAGAATTAAATGAAATAAGAAAAATGAATAGGAGAGAAGGTCGAGGAAATGGAAGTGAAGGGTCACAGTTGTTGGCCTTCCCCTTACACCCATCTCTCCCTATTTCTCTCATGAATTTTATTTCCAATGGGTATTTTGTCCAATAGAGGAAGATACATAAAGAGACAAGAGTTTCTAGTACCAGAGATTGCCGAAATAAAATACTAAACCCCCCATTCAAAGACGATTTTCCCATTTTGGTTTCTAGGGTAAATTTTCTAAGTTCATGGTGATTGATGTTGTGTGCATTTTTGTGATAATCTCTCATGTGTTTGATACTCCTCTTCTTGTTATTAAGTCACTACTTGATCATTTCATTTGTTAATTTTATGTATGACTTTCCTTCCTCCCACAAGGCATTGGTTATTTTTGACAGGTTGTATGATCATTTATTTGTAGAGGTTAGGTCGTATGAGCTACACACATGATGTACATGCTATGTATGAGTTGCCTCTTTCTGCCTAGACCATCAATTAATTGACTGGTAGTTAAAATTGGTTGTTGGTTGATTTGGTTTGTTGAATGACTGAGATAAGGATATCTTCTGAAGGACTATCAATCTATACATGCATAGAGCCCCTCTAACCACTATGGTCACTAAAGTTCTCTTGAGATTATGTGGAAATAATCCATAGTATTTTGACATGATTATATCTATCGTTATTGTGTTGATCATATTTTCTCTTAATGTAAACAATGTTTATAGTAGCGTGGAAGAAGAAGAGTGGTATATGTCTCATATCTACAACTTGACTCCTAACTGTACATAAGATACTGGTGTGAATTGCACTTTTGAGAGTTTTCACAAAAAAAATAGAAGGAGAGTTCATGAGGTAAAACATAATAAAGTTCATGAGGTAAACCATGCTACCATTGAATGCATACCGGGTAACATGAGAATCTAGGAGGCCAATGATATCGATGTTAACAAGTGTGTAACTAGTACAATTTGTGATCCATATTTTTCCAATAGAGGTTGTGAAGACAATGGCATGGTAAATTGCACAACATATTTATATTATTTTGGTCCTTTATATAGTAATACAATAGTTGATGATGTTTCCCCTTCTAGAAACAAAATGGATAGACATAGTCTACAGTTAATAGATATTTATAGGGTACCCCCAATTGCAAAGCTGGTTTGATGTTGATGATTAGGCTTGACTATTTCATAGTAACCACACTAAAGTTCAATTCGAGTTGATGTATATATTGGTAATTTTTTCCAATGTTTTTAGTAGCCTATTGGGAAACCACTACATTTACTTTTTCAAAAAAATCTTAGGCATCCATCTCTTCAAAACTTGAAAGATAAAGTTAGTCCCAAATCATCTAGGTAGTGGCTCTCAAGACTTGTTGAGGCTGTATTTCTATAGGTTACATGGGAAAACATTATATTTAGAGTTGGAGACTTGGCATAGTGGTTTTTGATTCACTGGGAATCTCACCTATTATTTACCATTTCTAGCTAGTGTTTGTTGTTTTTAGGTTACAACCAAGAGAAAGCGTTGTAGCTAGGAGAGGAAGAGAGATCCTTGTATAGAGAGAGGAATGGAGGCCTGGTGGCCTTTCAGAAGATAGATCCCTCTATCAAAGACTGAGATAGAGAACATATTTTCAACTTCCATAGAGGATCCATGTTGGTGAAGTCAATGTGATATAAGTCACTCATTTACAGATCAATTTGACCATAAGAGAAGCTAATGCCACCATCACATTTATCAAGGAAATATACAATGAATAAATGGCCACTTCAAGTGAGGAAAAGACAACAAAAAATTGAGTAGGTAACAATCCATTACTCCAACAAACATGTGCAAGTTTAGAGAATGATAGCAAGAAGATGAACCCAATATCTAAGACTAAATCAACACTTGGGAGACCAAGAAATCAAGGCCACAATCATAAGAGAATAGCCAAGAGGCATGTACAAGAAAAATCATCTCTTGTTTGTCTCTATTGTAAGAAGAAAGGACACAAGGTCGTACTCGATTGTTGGTATTATGATGCATGCTATTTTTGTGGATTGTTGGAATTATGATGCATGCTCTTTTTGTGGATTGAGAGGCCACTATGTGGTTGCATGATATAAGAAACAAGTATTATTAAAAATGGTTGATTGGTTTTAGAAGGAGGTAGATCCTAAGAAAATTTTCTTAAATCAACAGAAAGTCCTTAAGGGGAATCATAAGAAGAGAGTACTTAGAAACCATAATAGTAGAAAGAACTATTGTAGCCATTACAAGTTGACTAGAAATTGGAATGCTAAATGTTGGAGGCTACATATTGAGTTTCATCCTCGAGATCCAGACAACCAATCCAAAGACAAGGTGGATATCCAAGGTTAATGGAGAGGAAAACATGCTTACATATTCATTCCAATGGGTATTAGCAACCAAATATTACAATCACACTAAGAAAGATGTTAGTAGATAAGTGCCATTGTTGAGTGAATTCTCTTTAATGTTTCTATCCTCTATTCTACAAGGAATTTATCCATGGGAAGCTCTTGCAAGATGGTGAATAAGATAACTTGAATAGGTTTTTAAGACTTAACAAATTCAAAAAAAAATGTTCACATTGGTATGGGAACTAATAGAGTTGCTTTAGGTTTTCATTACTACTATGTTTTCTTTGGAACTTTGCAATTGGTGTTGGAGATGCATAGTCTTGTATGCATCACTCTTTGCTAGGGTAGAAAAGTAGGGCAAGGTTTTGGATTCTATAATTCAACACATATATGGGGCAAACCCAGAAAGGAAGGATCATATGGGTAGCGTGGATCATGAGCTCCTACCATGTTGGAAGAGTGAACCATAAGACCTTCTTTACTTTCTCAATAACATCCAAGAAGAACGGACCTGAGATAGCCATAGCTTGTTTTCATATTTGTCTTAATTCCCAGTGAACAATGAAAAAGGTAGGTAGCAAGTAGCACTATTTTAGAGATGTGCAAGATGACAAATTTTAACAATGAACAAATATGTAATTTCTTCATTGAATAGGTTCAAATAACCGAGAGATAAATTTGCATGTGGGAAGTGGGACAATTAAACAAGTCTCATTTCATGATTAGAATTTGAGTGGGATTATTTTGGAAAAAACACCGAGGTAAAGGAGCATATTCAATGTTTTCTTGCAACTTTCAAAGTATAAGGTGCATGGGATAGGTTAAATACATGTAGTCCTTCATTTCTCTTCAGACACAGTGTAAAGTCAATTCCACTTGTAGAAAATTCAAAGTATATAAATCCATATAATGGAAGTCAAATATTTTAGAGACCAAAATCCTCACATTAGGGAGATGTGATCCAAAATGTATACTTGAAGCTATGGTGCAATAGATATTATTTATTTGGTTATTTAGTGTTGGAGAACACTAGTTACTTTGCATTATTTAATCCTAATTTTCATGTCATAGAGAAATTGTTGATCACTTACATAATGTCCAAGTGTGCAAATATATTTACATGTAGATTCGTGAGCAAGGTGGAGTTCAAGAATTAGCTTCTCACTTTGCACCCCACATAAGAAGCAATGCATGCAGAGTTGTGAGCATGCAAAGAAAGGAACATGAGTTGGAGGAGGCACATAATCACACTTTTCATGCTATATAGTCAAAGTTTTGCAAAGCTATGGACTAAGTAAAGAATAATCAATGTGGATGTCATTAGGGAGGGAGTCTATCCTCACACTCTACATCCCACATTGGAGAAGGAATAAGTTAGCAAGCAAAGGAATAAGGAAACATGGAAAAATCATAAGGTAGGAAGGTGACCCTCAAACAAATACTTAGTTGGCATGAAATGTGGTGACATTAGGCGGTGTCACATGTATAGGGTGACCATAGGTCACCACATGGACCAAAAATGAAAAAGTGTAAAAGGCTATTTTTTTAATAGAAACAACATGCAACAACTTCAATGGAAAATGATTAGCTATTGTCTTTATAGATAATATTTAGTAGTAAACATAAAAGGGATGGTAGAGAAGGAACATGAGTTCAATTAGACCATATTCAAGACATAAAGGGTTGGCACTTGCACCAAAGGAGAGGACTAGAGAGTATTCATCCTAGCCATCCATGAGGAATTGACTACAAAATTCGCTAGTGCAATTTGAATAGACAAGGCATTGAGCCAATGGACTTAGCACTAGAATCGTTCAACCTCTTCTTAAAAAATGATTGGGAAATAACTGATTGAGGGCATAGATTAAATGACTAATTTATAGAGAGATAAAATTGGGTTTTTGTAGAGTTGGATTGTTGGAATCCTAGCTTGCAATTTAGAGAAAAAGTAGATGATCTAGAAGTTGTCCATTGCTGCATTTGAGAGATGAGAATAACACCTTATGGGAGAGACGAAGATCCAACACTAGCCATATAGTAGAAAGAAGCTTTACCATATCTGAAGCCATTACTTGAACTAAGATTCTAGATTTGAAGAAGGACAAATTTTCTATTGGGATTACAACAAGAGATCACCTATAGTCTGATGGTGATTTCTTCTTCCAAAAGAGGAAGTCATTGTTGATTGCTAGGTCATAATTCACATAGAATAAGAATTTATGTTATACACCAGTATTACATGGTTGAGTGTATCAATGGTAGATTAAGGATGATACTCTTTCTTGTTGCATTCAACCATTGGAATAGGAAGAATAGTCTTAACTCTAGCCAAGCCTAATTTATAATCTAATATTCCATGAGATTCTTTAGAGCCAAGAAAGCCTCTTCCTTAATGTTGGTTTTAACATTTAGGTTTCTAAGATAAATCTTATGAATTCTATGATGTGTGATTGTATATATACTTATTGTGTTGTATTGATTTCCTAATTATACAATATAATTTGAAAATACTAATTGCATAGGATTAAGTCCATTACACAACAACAATAATGTTTGGAATAAAGCACAAAAAGATTAATTAAACCAACAATATAAAAAACATAAATTTCCACATTAAAAAAATGTTAGCAACATTCGTTTTGGTGAATTTACTCGGCCATACGTTGAATGATTACAAATCAATAAAATACTAATTTCCTAAAACTACTAATAGTGGTACTTTTGTAGTTCTATATATTGTGACTTAATAGTAGTACTTTTGTAGTTCTATTTAGTGAGACTCAATTTACTAGAAAATCAAGTGGAATAATTAATAACTAAATGATATACTACTGACTACTAATATTGCTTTTGTATTTACTCGTTTATTGAGTCATTAATTGTTATTGTTTTTACACAGAAATATAATAGTGCTAAATAAGACTATGAATATACTACTGATAGTCATTTTAAAATAGTTATTTGTACCCAAAATTTAGTAGTTATTTATTAATGATAAAATTAATAGATGCCATTGGTCATTAATAATATATATTATTATTAGTGCTATATATTTGTATTGGTAGTTTATATAGTGTAGATATTTTTATTAGTGGTTTAGTTATTTATACAGTGCTATAGTTATTGATATTCATTAGTGAATCTATTGGTTTTACACAATATTGTTTCTCTACCATCAATCAAGTTTTTTAAAAAGATTACTATTCTAATATCATTGAAAAAAAACTATAAATTATATATTTGGCATTGATTCTAAAATGCACTATTTAAGCAAACAAGAGAATAAAAAGACAAAATTAACACAAACATCAAAGTGTCAAGTAATCCATTGTGTGACCTCTTATTTTGGCATGGGGTAACCCTAGTGAATTTCTTCACTATCCCTTTGTAATTTTAAGCTTTGGACAATTGAAGAACTTATTTGTTTTTATGGATATTGATGAGCTAGAGGGTTTGATGACATGTGTATTCTCATGCCATGCCAAATTCTAGAATTTGGATTTCTTTCCTTGTTCATCCATCTTGAGGCATATGTCACATCAATTAAGGGGATGCCCACCTTGGAGATTACATTACTCACTCATGAGATCTTTTTTTTGGCATGCATGGGTTTATTTGACCATCCCATGACTTGAGGAAAATATCCACATGACTTGTGGAGGATTTCCACATCCTAAAGACCTCATCATTGATTGTTGGATCTTTTTTTGAGGACTTGCCCCCTCTTGTAGAGATTTTACTCATGCTTGTGTGGGATGTTTTACTTTGAATCTCCATACATCCAATTGGAGGTATTTACTTGCATGATTTGTGGAGAGTGGATTGATGATTCACATTTAGAGGCCAACATTGCACCTTGGACACTTATTCTTCCTTCTTTGATGGAGACGTTTCTCTCTTGTGGGGATTTTTCACTTGGATCATTGTACATGTGGCTTAACCACTCCATGTTCATTGTATTTTTTATTAGATAGTTGTAGGAAAATTGTATTTTACTTTTATTAGGAGGGATATAAGGATTTCACATTTCATAATATTATATTGTTGTAAAGGAAGGTGAGCATCACTTTATATAAAGAGATTCCCTTCTTCATTATCACTCATGGTTGGATTTTTGGAGCTCTCACTCCTCAAAAGTTAATTGAAATATATTTCTTGGAGCATACGATTGTGTAAAGGGTTATTTATTTATGGATG
This sequence comes from Picea engelmannii, assembly GCA_009831015.1. NCBI lineage: Eukaryota > Viridiplantae > Streptophyta > Pinopsida > Pinales > Pinaceae > Picea > Picea engelmannii. Next base: position 1,401,275 of record ML788548.1, on the reverse strand, counting down.
ATTGTTGTCAATTTTTGAAGCTTCTATATCTTGGTCATTATTTGTTGCATAAGGATCTAACGGTGAAATGTTCAAGTCTTCTACAAGACTTCAAGATCGATCCATTTGATGGGTAAGTTACCACTTGGAAGGAAGATGTTCTAGGGTTTTATCCTTCCTTCTTCCTTTTTTGGTTTGGTGATTATTTGGTGTTGTTATTTGTTCTTCCTAGTGGATCCCTAGAAACAATATCAAGTAAAATTTTCAAGCCATAGTTGATTTTGTTGGTGAAAGATTTTCCATTAAGGTTCCCTTATTGTAGATCCTTTTTTTTTTTTTAAGGAAACCGGAAGAAAATCTTATTCAAAAAGCATGTGTGGAAAATCATAGGAAGAGTCTTTACAATCTTCTAACAAAGCTAGAGTAGAGGCAAAAATTGGTTGTATACTAATAGAAATTTCAAAAAGACCACCCTCTAGTTCATACATTGATTTCAGATCACTAATAATCCGACTGTATTTCCTGTATAATACCCCTATAATTGAAACAAAAAAACACAACATTGAATTAACTAATTAGATGGCATTTGGTCGTCCGGAGCCTCTTCTCGGGGAGGAGGTGGAGAATTCAAGTCAGGAACCTGTCTGGGTGGGTCGGGTGATGACGCTTCATAAAAAATATCCAAAGATGATGTTGGATGAATTGGATTGATAGGTCAAGATCACATCTTAACCACTTCTGAACGTATTGCTTCCACTTTGTCTTTCAATTGTTGGTGCCCATGTCTTTGTTCTACAAGAATTTATATGGTGGTTTTCCAGTGAACCAATGCTTCATTAAGATGAATTTGGAGAGTATTCAACTGATTAACCATTGCCTCATGCTCCTCCTCCTACAACTCCCTTCTACAGCACACCGCACTTGGAATTTTAATTTCCATCTTATCCCGGTTCCACTCCTTTCTTTGAGAGGTTCCAAAGAAGACCTTACCAAGAAAACTAATGCATTCTCTGAGTTCCAACTCCTCCAATCTGTTGATATTCTTTTGAATATTACAAAAATTGTGAACCCATTTCATACTACGAACTACCCCTATATCCATACTTATCTTACACTTATTGCGTGCGAAGATCCACCAACTTGATCATTGATTAATGCCTAACATTCTCAATCGTGAGTTGGAGGGGAGATTGAGCATGTGACATGAACTGAACCTTTTGTGCCCATCATTACTTGAAATGGTTACCAAAGTACCAAACTTCTATGATTCCATGCACCAACAAGAAGGTACAAATCCCATGCGCGAAGGGGCTGAGAGAATCCTTGAGCTTGGCTAGGAAAGAGAAGACAAATTCAGGTGCATGTGTGAAGCAGGATAAATGATATGAAGGACAGTGAAAATTAAACAATTACTAGATAGGGAGGATGCCCATCCACTTGTATAAATACCATGTGGATATAGTGTCCAAATGACAAGACATGAGGCTAGGAGCGACCAATGATACTTGTGATAGACACATGCCCTTGGGACCCGCCTTAGGTTCGTAACCCTTCTTAAGTTCAAATTCATAGTTGAATCCATTAAGTGATAGGATGATGATCAACCTTACCATTGATTCTGATTTCTCCAAATGGCACCTTAGTTTCTAAATTGACTTGATAATTCGCCTAGGAATTATTAGTTCTAAGGATATGGAAGACCTAACAATAATCATAGGCTTCAACCTCTTGAAGGACTCTTGCGATAATATTTTTGAGCTTCATGTATTGGGGTGGGACATGTTTTCTAATTATATTTATGATCATCTAGGAATCTCCAAGAATGCATATGTCTTTAATACCTTGGTTCTGGGCCAGACCCAAGCCTTTAAAAATAGCATAAGCCTCTGCTTGGTTATTATTTGTTTCTCCTAAACTCCAAGAAAAGGATAGACTTAGTTGACCTCCTGGGGAATAGATCACCCCACCCACGCCTACCACCCCTAGATTTCCTTTCGAGGCTCCATCAAAGAAAAGAATAAACTTTGAGAGATATTTTTTCCAATTTTTGAATTCCTTTGGAGTTGTCTGGAGCTGCCAAGGTCTTAAAGGAGGACCTTTAGGATGACTGAGAAGAGGATATTGTTAAGACATCAATTGAATTATCCACTGAGCCTCAACAAAGGTTTAATTTTTTTGTGACTTGACATCCTAAACTTTCTGAAGGAAACATTCTAACATTAATCTCTTACACTTTCCTACCACCAATTCTGGGGAGGATCCAGACTCAGAAAAAATGGCTCTGTTACGAGCTAACCAGATCTTCTAGGTTACAAACTTAGGCACTACTTCCAATTGGGCTCTAAAGAAAGGATTGTTGGATAAATAACCTTGATAGAGTGAAATCCAATCACTAAAGAGAATAAAGGAGGAGGAAGGACAATGAAACAAGGGGAATAATCCCATCAATACCAGGCTCCATACCTTTTTGGAGAAAGGACATTCAATGAAAATGTGACAATTAGACTCTTCAGATTGTCTACAGAGAGAAAATTGGTAAGGTCCTTTAAATCCTCTCTTTTGGAGATTATCCCCTGCCAAAATTTTTCCACGTGTCAATGTCAAAAAAAACATATTTATCTTGGGTAGACTATTCGGGGTCCAGATTTTATTCCATACCTTATCCCTTGGGGGAAAATAATATTAGAGAAGGAGAGATTCATAGACTGGTTGCACCTACCATTTATCATTAGTGCTATCCAAGGAGAGCTAATACAAGAGAATATACATGCCAATAAGTCTGCTCCAAATCCAAACCGTGCTAAGACCACAAAAATAAAGTTGTGCTTGAATCTATCAAAATCATTGGCCATATCCAGTTTAATTACCATCTCACTTTCCTTCCTCATATGACTTGAGTGAATAGCCTCTTGGACTATTAGGATATTATCTACCATCTGCCTTTTCCCCACAAAGCCTCCTTGATTCAGGGAAATGAGAAATTGGAGGATGGGCAAGATCATATTTGCAATAATCTTGGATACGATCTTATAGGAAACACTGCAAAGGGAGATTGGTCTAAAACAAGAGAAAGATGTGGGATTATTTTCTTTGGGGATGAGAGCCAAAAAGGAAGAGTTGGTACTACCTCCCATTCTTGCTGACTTCTGAACATACTGGATCATGCGCACCAAATCATTTTTTATTATATGCCAAAAGAGAATATAGAAATGAGTTGAAAAACCATTTGGCCTAGGTGATTTATCCAGGTTCATTTGATGGAGAAACTCAAGGATTTCTTGTTCTGTGACTTTTCATATTTAGAAAATTTTCTTGAGTCTCTATATCTCCCAGCTCATATTCATTGTAGAGTATCTCAAAGTGATTTTTGGAAGCTTGTTGAAGTTGATCTTGTCCAGATACGAGGATATTGTCATCGTCCCAGATTTCTGAAATTTTGTTGCACCAAACCCTTTCCTTTGATTGCCGATGGAAAAACTTAGTGTTTATGTCCCCTTGTTTTAGCCAAAGGCTTCTAGACTTTAGTCTCCAGTTCGCTTCCTCTGTCTTCAGAACCTGTTGATGATTTTGGAAAATGTGTTGTTATTCAATTAAAAGGGAGGGTGAGATATACTCCTCCTTTAATCTTCCTCTTACCTCTTCCAATCATGTATTCAACTCCTTAATCTCTTGTTTTTCTTGAGTGGCTTTAGTTTGGGCCCAGTCTCTTAGTGTTGTATTAGTATCCTTCAATTTCTTCTCCCATATATAAACATGGGATCTCTGAATCTAATTCTTCTAAACATCCACAATCCTACTAGAGAGGGAAGGATCCTCATCCCAACAAGGATTGAAACAAAAGGGAATGGGTCCCAGAGGGGTATGAGGGGAAAGATCAAGCAGGATTGACCGGTGATCAGAGCCCGCCTAGGGGGACGATTTTGGATGAAGGAACATAATTTTCTTCCAATATAGTGTTGCCAATGAGGAATCTATCCAATCTAGTTGTAATATGCCTTGGTCTGTGCCTCTCATTGGACCAGATGAAACACCCTAGAGAAATTCTAATGTCAATGAGGTCAAATATTGTCAAAAGGTCCTCAATGTTTTCTCTGGTGGCCTCTATGACAATAGAACCACCTCTTTTTTCACAATTATATAGAGTTGTGTTGAAATATCTGACAAAGATGAACAGAGATGGCATTATCCTATTTTGGAGAGAAAATAAATAATTTCAACACATATATTTGTCTCTATTGATTGAGGGCATATAAATATTTATGATAGAAAAGAGCTTACCTGAGGAAATATGTCTAAGTGAGACCAATAGCCAGTTAGATTCACTTTCCCAGTATTCTATTTGGAATATATGAGAATTCCATAACGTGCACATGCCTCCAAAAGCCCCTATGGAGCCAACGACTTTCCCTTGACTTGACTTCCAAATAAAGTAACTTTCTTGAAGGACCTCATCATCCTTCATTTTCTTTCTTGGAGGAAGAGGATGTGGGGTTTCTCTGAACTGAGAAGATTCTTCACCATACCTTTTTTTTCACTTCCCAATCCTCAACAATTCCAGGAAACAAATTTAATCATTTAGATGATTGTTTTGATTTTTTCCCCTTGGAGGGGACTGAGCCACCTTGGTTTCTTAACGGCCTAGGATCCTTTGTGGTATGGCCATCCAATGTGATTTGTCTTCTCATATCAATGTCTTTTCTTGTTGTTGCTTATGTGCATTGAGAGTTCGATTTCCTTCCCATTTTTTTGGTTGAATGGAAATTTGTTGTTCCAGTATCAGAATCCTCTTCTAAGATATCCTCTATTTCACCCTCCTCTTGAACCTATTGTGGGATGACTTGTTTAATGATGGGGGGAGTAGGAGGGTCACTTGTTGACCCGATGGGTGTAGATTGAACTAGTAGCATTTCTAAATCTGGCTCTTCTTCCACATCCGAGAGGATTTCATATTGGGTTTTGGAAGGAATAACATGCTTACTAGTTCCAGCCAAAGAAGAGGTAGGAGCTTCTTGAGATTTAGGAGGATATTCCTGAGAATTTGGATTGGAGGGTGCTCCATCATGATGTAGAGATTTTCCTGACCCCTGGGTTGCCTTGGAGTTTTGCGTTTTCCTCTTGGGTTGATTCCATTGATCTTGAGCTTCCTCCGTAGGGGCCTCCATCTGAGATTTAGGGAAACACTTGGAAAAATGGCCATACTCATGGAAGATATTACATTTGAAGGGGAGTTGCTCATAATCCACTTCATGGAGATAGGTAATGTTATCAAACTTAATTTTGATGGCTTATGGGAGTCCTTTTTTCAGATCTACCTCCATGCAGATCCCGGCGCAGGATTGCAATCCCTCATTTGGATTCGCTTTACCAATATACATTCCTAATTAATTTCCAATCACTCAGAGAGTTTCCTCATTCTAGAAATGCAACAAAAAGAATGGGAGATGGACCCAGATAGGCACGACCGATGAAAAATATTTTTTCGGGTTAAAATATAGCAACCGACGAATCAGGTAGAGGCCACGAGCCCCCATGAAGTAAGGACCAATACGAAATATCATATCCCGATAATCATTTTCCTCAAAGAGGAATGAAAAGAATCCCTAGTCACAAAATGACATAGAAATTCTCCCTTTTAGATGAGGTTTCCAATTCTTTTCCACCCAGAGAGAAACAAATCATGAGGAGGTCCATATCCCCATAAATTGGCCTATCAATCCATGTTCGGTGAACTTCAGAGTGATGTATCTGGAGCCATCTTAGATCCAAACTTCAATATTTTCTTCAAGTTTCATAACAAAACAAGATTGGAAGTGCTTCTGCGATTTGGGGAGAGCTTCTACCAAGGAAGAAAAGCAAGCAATGTTATATCCAGAAGGGGGGGGGAGGTGGTGGGGGGGATGAGGATCCCCTACCAGGGGAATTCATTGCGACTACAGAAGAGAGGTTAGGGTTTTCATAGGGTGCGCACCATAGAGCTAGTATGATACTAATTAAATTATGCTATGTTATCTTTCTTGTAGATCTTGATATTCGTTGTTGATCTTGATTTGGTGAAGGATTATTATTCCTTTTGGTTCTAATCTAAGCCCTAATCCTTGAATGAAATAATCTAATTATTAAAATGATTTCTTCTTGACCTCATAGGACATTTGATTCACCTTTAATCCATTTCCCTAGTTGCATTTGGCACTAATATCTACTTCCTTGCATCACATATATTTAAAATCCTAAAAAACCCTAAAACTCCATTTTACTATGTCTACTCTCAACTTGAACTTGTGCCTTAGTGCTTGGTATTAGTAATCCTACTAGGGATACACCCCTTGAGTGGGAGGAAATATGACCTAAAGTGAAGAAAATAGGTTACTTAGGTGACAATGGTGACCATCCTAATAGTTTCCTCTTGCATTGTACCTTGTGAATAAGGGATTTTATCATTAAGTTCAATTTGAGTAGTAACACATAACACAATACTCTAAAAATTGAGGCACTACTACATATATTGTAAGTTGTATAAATATCATTAGAATTAGAAAACATTATCTCATTAGTACTCAAATATTCTAACCAAACATATATAAAAAACCATGAAAAGTCAAGTACAAAGAGTCTCCAAATTGACAACATAAAAGTGAATTCTAGTCTCTAACTAGAAAACATAAAAAATGGACTACAACCATTATCCAAATTGTTATCCCCTAAGGGGTAACTACTTCAGAGGCACCCTCACAATGGTGTTATGTCACTGATTGCATGAGCTATCTTGCTCATATTCTTAAGAATTAAACAATTATTCTCATTCTTTCCTTTAGATATATATGATTGTGCTATTTCAGTTGTGGTATATCAGGTCTCCCCCCTCACTCCTCAAATGACAGATCCACTACAGATGGTATATTACGGTTTTCACTCTAATATATTTGATATTCCATGCATTGATGGTTTATTTGGATGTGTCATTATAACTTATTGAGTTATTCATGAAAGTGGTCAACACTAAAACGAGACCCGATAGCACTTCATAATACTTATAGTTTTATTATTTTCCCTGTCATACCTTCGGGGACCATAGTTTTCCTTTAGAAGTGTTGTCATTTCTCTAGTCAATTTGTACTTCTAGGAAACTGGTTGAGGTAGTTCTTTCCACATCGTAACCATACTTAATTCTTTCCATTTTCCTCATTTCACTCCATTCCATCCATGAAAAGTTTATTTTGATCATATTTGACTTATCGAACATCACCAGAAAGGTATAATTAAGACATCCTAAGTCAATAAAGCCAAAGAGGCTAGAGTTGAAGAGCGATAAATTCAAAAGCCAAAAATATTAAATATTGAGAAATGCCATCTTGCTATGAGGCTAAGGCCCCCAGTCCCATGCTTGTCTATGAATATCTTAAAAAAAGGGACTTGTTCAATAAAATGAACACATAAAGAAAAACGAAAAAAGGGGCTAGTAATAAATAGTGCCGAGGAAAGGTAACTCAATGATAAATCTCCCTCTTAAAGGATCTTATATAAAACCCTATCTCTCAAAATCTAGTTGAATAAAAACACAAGAACTATGCAGCATACCAAATGACTTTGAGGGTCACCAGATGAAGTTTTTCCCTTCCCCTTTCCATAATTATTCATCACATCACTAATATGAATTGGATCCTCTCCAAAACTTTGTAATAAGCACTCAGTTTCTTTCTCTTTTGTAAATTTTCTAAACATGTCCTTTTTATTCTATTTTGTCCTTTTGGAAAAAAATGGAAGGCAGAACAAACAACTGTGATGATTTTCATTCCAAAAGAATCCCATTAAAAATAATGAGAGTTGCAATGAAGAGGACACAACAGGGAGATGCAAGGAGAAATGGGGAATGACAGTAGCAAAAATTAGAGCTTGAAGAATGCAACCTGCTTGAAGTTGGGTGGACGAAGGAGTTAATGTGCATGTTCACTCTAAGGGAAGGTGTATTTGAGCCCCAACCCTTGCAATTTTGTAATGTCAGTGAGTAATAATAAAAATAATCTATGTATCACTCACCCCTTTGTAATTTTCTCTCGATCATAATAAAAAAATCCCATTTAAATGATGATATTTGAGAATTAATGCATTTTGTTCTTGGGTATCTTTGTTACGAGTTGCAGTGCTCTACGCATAACTTGTCGAATGTCCAACTCAACTTCAAAACATCCTTGATGTGTCATGGATTGTTAAAATCACCCTTGAGTGTTTCTTGTATGTCGTGGGTATCCAAATTCTCCCTCTAAACATTTTCATATGTTGTTGGTTATCAAATTCGTCTTGCATACTTTCCCCATAGTTTTTGGTTGCCAAATCCAATTTTCAGAAGGTTTTCCATCATGATTGGTCACCAAATATTATTTATAACTATTGATTCTAATTGTGGGTTGATTGATTACCGACAGGGTTCATCTTTGGTCAAATTACTTTCTTCATTCAACCAACAATTCTTCCGAGTTGAACCAATCTTCCCACCATTTCGACTGGAGTCTTTTTGGTCAGTTTGACATGTTTTGGTCAACCCGACTTCCATATAACTCAACTTGGTTGACTTTCCTTTCATCTAAGTCGACTTGATCGACTAAAATATCTTCTGACTCTAATGGAATCATCTTTTTTGTCCACCTCATTTCCCCATTTTGACTTCCAGGTAGTCAACTCCATTTTAATTTTGGCCGACTCAACTTACAGTTTGGTTGGTCAAGAATTACCCGAACATCAAATAATTTTACCGAGATTTCCTTTGGTTGACCTGACCATCAAAGAATTCGACCATGATTTCATTTGGTCGACCCAACCATCAAAGAATTCGATCGGGATTTCCTTTGGTCGACCCGACCATCAAAGAATTCGAATGGGATTTCATTTGCTTGATCCGACCATCAAACCATTCAATTGGGGTTCGATTTGGTCAACCTAACCATCAAAGAATTCGACTGGTCATCCATAAGGCCAACTCAACTAGTGGGTGGTTGACTGGTTTATTATTTGGTCAACTCGTCTGATTTGAATATTGCAAGGATTATAACCAAATGAGGAAGATCAAGATAAAAATAATTTTTTTATTCCACATTAGCATCCATGTTGGTGAGACAGACAGGCCATAGGCCTACCATTTACATATCATATGGTATAAGAGAAGGGTCAATAGAGACCTTGAATATTTTTTCATGGGAAAATATTTGAATAAAGATAATTTGGAAGAGTTGAGATACTTCAACAAGAATATTCAAGAGGAAATTTGGTATTGGAGATAGAGAGAAGATGAGCTGGAAAAATAGCTTGTCAAGTGCTAAGAATCCTTCACTTCCATGAGGAAAAAATTAGACAAGAGAAGATTGTAACTCTTGCATTTGTGCGAGAAATTCATTGAGTTGGATAATTGGCAAAAGGAGAGGCTCACTGAGGTCATTGTTCACCTATACCAATACTTGGTATTGAAGGAAGAGGCCTTGAAGAAGCCAGAATAAGATGTCCTAGAGACCAAGAAATCCCCTTCCATTGCCATTGTTGAAGATAGTACCATTATAGAGGAAAACATGGTAAACTCACCTTCCAATACCCTTGGTGATTTTGAGAAGCATACTAGAGGCATTGGTTCTAATCTCATGAGGAAAATGGGATATCATGGCCAAGGGATAGGAAAGGAAGTCCAATGGATTTTTATTCCCATCGCAGCTCAACAGAGGCACAAGTATGAAGGCATAGGATTCATTGGACAAGAAGCTAGCACAAGTGCAACTCAAACCACTTTTGTCAAGGCAAGATGAACCATAAAAGAATCCATGTACAACAAGTTGTTCAATTATGATTGTAGAAGCTTGGAAGAGGGAAACTAAGAGATGATTCCATCATCCATATTTTCTCCAATTCTTGGGGGACCAAGCAATCCAAATTACAAGCATCATCAAAGACTAAAAATTTATGGCTTAGTTTGTTTCTATTGCAAGAAAAAAGGTCGTAAGGCTAGCGATTGTTGGAACTCTATAAGGCCAAGCATCCCATGCAAGAACTATTATCAGTACTACAAATTGGCTGGATTTTGGGAGGCCAAATTCTAGAGGATTCACCCATAACTCCATCCCAGGAACCGAACAACCAAGAAGAAAGTTTGGAGAGTCATGGTCAAGGGTAAAGAGGAGTTGTTTGCACTTGCATCCCAAGGAGTAGTGGTAGTATAGCGAGCTATTACAACAGTGAATTCCATTTCCAACCATGAGAAGGAAAGTGGGGTTATGCTAAAGGCATCCCCTACTGAACTCTTATATTCCATCCTACAACAGAGGCACTCTTTCGTGGAGTTTTGTTGTAATTTGCTTGATGATTCGAGAAGAATATTGAAGGGATTTGAAGATTTTGGGGACCAAAATCCTGCAAATGGGAGGTGTGATGTGAATCATATCCTCTCCAAAACTTTGTAATAAGCACTCAGTTGCTTTCTCTTTTGTGAATGTTGTATACATGTCATTTTTATTCTATTTTTTCCTTTTAGAGAAAATTGGAAGGTGAAATGAACAATTGTGATGATTTTCCTTCCAAAAGTAGCCCATGAGAGCTGCAATGAAGAGGTCACAATAGGGAGATGCAAAGAGAAATGGGGAACGACAGTAGAAGACTTTAGAGTTTGAAGAAGGAAGCTTTCTTGAAGTTGGGTGGACAAAGGAGTTAATGTGCTTGTTCACTCTAATCGAAGGTGTCTCTGAGCCTCAACCCCTGAAATTTTGTAATGTCAGTGAGTAACAATACACATAGTCTATGTATATCTCACCCCTTTGTAATTTTCTCTTGAGCATAATAAAAAAATCCCATTTAAATGATGATATTTGAGAATTAATGCATTACGTTCTTGGGTATCTTTGTTACAAGTTGCAGTGCTCTACGCATACCTTGTCAAATTTCCAACTCGAATTCAAAACGTTTTTTATGTGTTGTGGATTGTTAAAATATCCCTTGGGTGTTTCTTGTATGTCGTGGGTCTCCAAATTCGCCCTATAAACATTCTCATATGCCGTTGGTTATCAAATTAGTCTTGCATACTTTCCCCATAGTTTCTAGTTTCCAAATCCAATTGTCAGGAGGTTTTCCATCATGATTGATCACCAAATATTACATTTAAATGTTGATGCTAATTGTGGGTCAACCCATTACCGATGGGGTTCATATTTGGTCGAATTACTTTCTTCATTAGACAAACAATTCTTCCTAGTCGAACCAATATTCCCACCATTCCAACTGGAGTCTTTTTGGTTGGTTTGGCTTGTTTTGGTTGACCTGACTTCCATCTAACTCGAATTGGTTGAATTTCCTTTCATCTAAGTCTACTTGTTCGAATATCATATCTTCTAATTTGACTTGAATCATTTTTTATTTCCGCCTCATTTCCCCATTTCGATTTCTAGGTAGTCGACTCCTTTTTTATTTTGGCTGACTCAACTTGCGGTTTGGTTGGTCGAGAATTACCCGATCATCAAAGAATTCGACCAGGTTTTCCTTTGGTCAACCTGATCATCAAATAATTCAACCGGGCTTTCATTTTGTCGACTCAACCATCAAATAAATTGACCGAGCTTTCCTTTGGTCGACCCTACCATCAAAGAATTCGACTGGGCTTTCATTTGGTCGACCCGACCAACAAAGCATTCAACTGGGTTCCATTCGATCAAATCGACCATCAGAGCATTCGATTGGTCATCCATAAGGCCGACTCGAATAGTGAGTGTTCGAATGGTTTATTATTTGGTTGACTCGATTGATTGGAATATTGCAAGGATTATAACCAGGCGAAGAAGATCAAGATAGAAATAAATTTTTTATTCCGCAGTGGAATCTATGTTGGTTAGATAGATAGGACACATGCTTATCATATACAGATAAATCACCTACCTTTTACCTAGGGACTTAGGAAATACTCATTGGCGTAGTACTTGTCACATGTATAAGGGTTAATGTAATCCCCACTTAGTAAAATTTAGGAAAATATTAAAAATAACCCTTATTGTATTATTGTGTTAAGAGAAATCACTAAGTATACATCACCTAATGGATTATAAAGAAGTTGGAACCACCACTCTAAGTGGGCACCTTGCACTGGGATCCATGTACCATGCCTTGAGATCTTATATGACATTTCCTTGGGATCTGTGATGCTTCATTTGGATCCATGTACCTATAATTAGCCATATCTATAGACATTGAGATCCATGTACTATAATAACATATGTGTCACTGCTTTGGGATATGTGACAATGCATCGAGTGATGGCATGGATGCCACATCATCATTGTTGCCAACCACTCAACGATGCCTCCTTTATTCATATTCATGCATGATTATTCCCTCCTACCACACATGGGAGGTTTGTTTAGACATTGGAGGACTCCTATGAGGTGGTTACACGTGGTCATAAGTTGTTATAATGGTTACATGTTGATGTGGAATTGACCACATTATTTATTTTATGAGCACCCTAGTTGAGGAGATGCATGTACCATGCTACATTAGATACTCATCTTGGATGTCCCACATATGTGACATGATGGCATGTTTTTTAAGAGGTCATTGGATACTCATCTTGGATGTCCCACATATGTGACATGATGGCATGTTTGTTAAGAGGTTGTTACCTTGAGATGACCCATTTCTCACTTATAGGGTTAATTGGAGGAGTGCCCTATGTCTTTGGTCCCAATGTTAACCACTTCTTCACCCATTTAATGCATCCTGGATATTTTTGAGGAGGACACACTTGTCCCTAGCCCATATAGCCCACATGTGTGACTTGTTGTTACATATTTGGCCACTTTTGAGGGTTAACTCATGTATTGGAGGGTGATGAGGGTGTTTGTTCCCAATTATTGTATTTTTCTCATGGGTTTTCCTTGGGTAATGGTATTTTCTCATATCTTTAGCTAGCACATTGCATTATATCTTATATTGAGGAGGATCCTTATCTATGTAAGGAGGAGACCTCTCTCATTTTCATTTATTAGAGATTATTGAGAAAAATTAACTACAAAGTTCTTGTGCATCTATATTTTTCTATGTGTTGTTCTAGGATATTTTTCAAGGGTTAGATAGAATAGTTTTGAATTTTGTTGGAGGATAGATATACTACAAGGCCAAAGAAGGGCCCCTTGCTCCACTTGGAAGGGAAATCAAGGTATATACTTTGTTGCTTTATTTCCTTTGACCAATATTGCATCATTTCCTTTACATTGAAGTAGGACATCCTTGGGCTCTTCCCTCTTGAATTGTTCAAGATGTAATATCACCTTGATAGTACTTGGAAAGGATTCCTAGAGGATCAATACCCCCATCCACTCTTGAAGGATCCTATTAAACCTAATCAACACTTGAGAATAAATCCTCTTAGGTTCCCTCAAAATTGTCTCATCCCTAAACCTTAAGCTTCACCTAGAATTTTGTAGTGACTCCATAGCCATTTTAGGCACTGGTCTATTAATTTATTCAACCAAAAATCCAAAAAAATGTTTCTTTTTCCTTTTCTTTTTTGTTTATTTTTACAATATAGAGTTTAAATTTGCTTTATTTTTAATCTATATTGTTAGATATAAGTTTCTTCATTGATATATCTTCTTTAGATATTGATATGCTAATTGAAATTTCAAGCTTTGTCATTTGAAGTTAGCGTAATTTGGGTTTTGATCTTGTTTCATGTGCTCATTTTTTGGATCTAACCCTGAATAGTAAAGTGACTTGAATTTTCTTAAGATCTCTTGTACTTATAAGGTTGATTTGGATTCATTCTTGGGATACACATGTAAAAATGTAGTTTTGATTTTATTTCATGATCTATATGCTTAATGAAGACAATTTGACGCTAAAACAAGGTCAACAGTTTCACTTTTGAAAACAACCGACATTTTGAAGTTGGATGTTTGGTTGTTTAAGATCAAACTTTCAAATTTGAATTTGTTTATGGTATGGTTGGCATACCTTGCGGTATAATAACACCTTTAACATAGGATGCTTGGTCATTTCAATCCTCTAGTATTTGTGACAAGGATTTATAGGTTTTCATAATAATTAAAGTTTGGTCTTAATACTTCATACCTTCGTAGCGTTTGAGTGCATATAGCATCAAGAAAACACCCTTAATTAAATCGATGCCAAAGATCATGAAATAATTTCACTTATGATGCTAACATCACACTAAACAAGATTGTTTTAACACTAGTATGTTTCATATTTGAGGTCTCTTTCCAAATCTAAATGACAAACTTTCTTAATGCATGATCAAAATGCTCTAATGGTCAAACTTTCTACCAATGGTATACTTTGTTACATACTCATATGGTGCATAATATTTGGGATATCATTTCCAACACCGTAATTTTTAAACCTTTTGCAATAATGCAATTCACACATAAATTCTTAAAAACAAAAAAAAACACAATTTAAATTACACATATACATATATATTTACCCTAGAAACTGAAACTAGGAAAACCAACAACCTATTTAAAGCCCCACCTCTAATTCTTATTTATCATCCTCGAACTTCATTGTTTACAATACGATATATATAGGATCATGTAGCATCCAAATCCCCTAATCCATTGACCCATATTAGACTGCAACCCTAATTCCTTAACCGAAATTAGAAAACCATGGACTAAGCCACAAATCCTCTCATGCACCACAAAACTGCCAAAAGTGTAAACCATGTGCTAAAAACCACTAAAAAATGGATGCAAAAAATTCCAAAAACAAACTTGGGGGGCTCTGCCCCACTGCAACCGCCCAAACAAGTAGGGATAACCCCCTCCTCCCCCCATGCGAACCCCCCATTGCACTCAATGCAATGAATTGTGTGTGGGGTTGATCATGCAAAGAATATAAAACATACCCAACAAACACTAATATTTATTTACTACTCATTCTTCACATCATGGGATACATTGGATATTTTGTTCTTACAATTTTTACTTTTCTAAACATACCTAAGCAACTATGAAAATATGTTAAGCCCTAATATTGGCTCATTACCCCTTAATTGGGGCATATTATATTAATAATGTTATTTTATTTATGTCGGCTTTAGGCCATTAGTTGTAATTATACCTCCTAGTCTCCTATATATACCAAGGAGACATTTTCATTTTGAATCATCTTGTACTTGAACATTTAAGTGGGGTAAAAGGAGGTTGCCCCCTCAAAGAAGATTATTATCTGAAATTATCTCTTTTTCAAGGCGTTGAGTACTTTTTCTGAGGATTTTCTATGCTATATTGATATTTGGTTCTTAACATATTGTATCAGAGCTCAAGGTCTCGGGGTTTCGCTGCTACATCTAAGATACCTTGGAATTTTCACTATAACATTTGTTTTACAATGTTTCAAAAGGAATGACTTGGAGGATATTTATTAAACGGATCAAGGTACACTGTGTTCAAAATTCAGCTCCTGATGCCTTATACTTTTCGAGATACATCCTATACAAGATAGGGTTATGGAATCATCGTGAACCGAGTCATTGAGTAATTTTCGCTATAAAATGTTTTACGTAGCGTTTCAGACCCTGAAATTTGGAGGCTATTTACATAAATTAGTAAGGTATCTGTGGTAAAAATTTTATCTTCTGGGTCATCTTAAATTTGTAGATACACCCTATGTAAGATAGGGTATCTGACTAGTCCTATTGACTAGTCTCAAGAAGGTGTTCAAGGTAAAACAATCATAACTTCTTCCTAGAGTATCCAAATTGCATGGGACTGGTTTCATTGGATCGTGGATAGTCTGTAGTATTTTAGGTGTGAGTTTCAGAATTTTATATCAATCATTTTGTGCGGGGCACACTATACAAGTGAAATCTCCTGGAAAGACAAAAAAACGGCAAGTTGTGGGGAAGTTACCGTAAATTCCACTTGGCACATCCAATTTTGATCATACCTATGGAATTGCAGAGAAGAAATATCAGAGAAATACATAAAAGAAAGTTTCATACCCAGAAGGGCTGAAACTTGGGAGATACAACATAAGCAATATTGTCTAGCAGAACCACCTCAAAATCAAGGTTCAAAAGTGATACTTGGCCAACATGCCACCCAAAAAGGGAACTTCTACACCAAATAAGCCTCCCATAAGTCTATAGAACTTGGTATTATTTTCCTTGGATGAACTATTAAAAATACTTCTTCTCTTTATTCACTGTTTGGGATATACTACATTGTGATTTCTCATGTGCACAACATTATGATGAACGTTCTTTTAACGTTTCTATATCTCCTTGATCTTTAAGCTATTGAGTGTAATGCACTGCTCTTTGGTTTACATATCACTACTTAGAAGACCCTAATTGCATAATTTTCCAATGGTTATAATTACACTTGTGTTGACATATTTTTCATGGTCATAATCTATCCCAACACACTATAGTAAGGACTCTTGGAATGTTTCACTATTTACTGGTTACAATCCACTCTCAACACATAGTGGCATAATGTATATTTACTATGATATTTTAGTGTTGGTACATGGATCAATAATTTTGCATAGTAAAATCTTAGATATTGAGCACAGACCTAACCACTTCTTATTGGCTAAGGAAACTCATGTTCACTGTTAAAATGATACAAATTTGTTGTCTTTGTTACTCTTGATAAGAACAATACGTGTGGTGTTTCCTTGGTCCAATCATTGCAATCACATTGAAATATTCACATGCAATTTCTTTATGATGATAATGATATGGTGAATAAATAATGAAAATTGCTATAGTTTCATGTTCACTTGTCATTATGTAATTGGCTACTTGTTTACCATTTTTATGGCATCATATGGTTTTATGGTTCATTGAGAAAAATATGTATTTTTAGTTTCCAAGCACAATTTTTTCATAGGAATAAGAAAATTTGTCTAAGATAAATAATTTTTAAATATTGTTCCATATTGATCTACCCTTTCATGCACTATTTGTTTTTTGCATCCTCAAGAGTGGGTAATATCGAATTAATAAAGTCTTTGTCAAGCTAAGTTAGAAGAGCTTACCTTCTTCACTACATGACCTAGCTTTGCGTGAACTTTATGAACACCCTCCTTAGGTTAGGAATCCCTTTCCTCAGCTTTGAAGTGAGAGGCAAGGCTTGCTACACACCAATCTCTCTTCTATATATATCCATGGTTCATACAAGAGTTTGGCTAGTTTTTCTTCAAGGAAACACCTACTTTCTCTTGAATATGTGCACTCTTTCGAAGATCCTCTTCCCCAATTCGAATTTCCCTTCCTTGCATGAATGAAATGTGTGTAGTGAAGAGCCTCCTCTCCACTTATTTCCCGATTACATGAAAGTATGAGTTGGTTGCTTCAATGTAGGAGGTAGATACCTGAATGTAGGATTTAATTAAGTTCTCCATTCTCATATTTCCCTTTCACTTAACTAGGCTTCTAATCTAGTAGGTATTAACATTAGAAATAAGTGATGAAATAAGATAATCACAAAGAATTTAAGATATGGAAAATTTATGAGACATAGGTAACTAATATTATCATCAACCCCTTGTCCCCTTACCTTTCCCCCTTTGTTCCCCTTAGTTTCTCTTTCTCAATTAGCCTTGGAGATTTTATTAATTTAAAAATGATAATGTTATAAGTCTTCAAAATTACCATGGAAAGTCTGAAAACATAGTAGTGAAAAGTATTTACGCACATCATTTTAAATATATACATAATTAAGTTCAAGACCTCCAAAGGGTCAAAACTAGGATCTTACATTATCCTCCCCCTTGAAATTAACACCACCATTGAAGTACTTTTCCTTTTCAATGATGCTTTAAGTTTGACATAGAAATGGATATGTCTCTCTCATGGAATCCTCCATTTCCCATGTAGCTTCATCTAGATAAAAATGTACCTTTACTTGTGTGATGATTCACTTCTAGAGTAGTGTTACTTTCCTATCTAAGATACATAGGGGCTCTGGATAGAACTCTCTCTTTAATTCCACCTGGATTACAACCCAATGAATT
This sequence comes from Picea engelmannii, assembly GCA_009831015.1. Taxonomy (NCBI): domain Eukaryota; kingdom Viridiplantae; phylum Streptophyta; class Pinopsida; order Pinales; family Pinaceae; genus Picea; species Picea engelmannii. The sequence goes on along the minus strand of ML788548.1, from coordinate 1,383,293 downwards.
GCATGGTTAGGATCATGTACACATTTCTTAAGCAATGAGAAAACACCATGTTATTTAATGTTAGCATATAATGAAATATTATATCCTATTGGCCCTATACTATCTAGGATCTCAAATAGCCCACAATATCTAGGTGCAAGTTTGGCATATTTTTCAAGTTTAAGGAAAATCCTTTTTGGTTTAACTTTGAGGTAAACATGTTCCCCAATTTTATATTCTGTATGCATTATATTCTTGATTGCATAACTTTTTTTCATGTCTTGAGTTATCTTTAGATTTTGTTTAATCCTAATAACTTCTTATGCCATATCCTTAAGAATTTTCAACCCAAGCATGATTATGTTCATTAGATTATCCATTATCCAATTTTACTGGAGTATTACATCTTCTATTACAAAGAATCTCAAATGGACTCATTTTCAATGGCATGATATCCATTATTGTAGGTAATCTTTGTAAGATGTAAGTAATCCTCCCACTTAGCTAGTTTGTTCATAACATACATGTGAAGCATCCCTTCAAGTATCTAATTTGTTCTCTCCATTTCCCACTTATTTTTGTATGATAAGAAATACTAAAGGTTAATTTAGTACCTAACCCTTCAAATAGCCCCTTACAAAAATTTGATGTAAAAATTGTATCTCTATCTGATATAATTGTTGTGGGCATCCCATGTAATTTGAAAATTTCTCTCATGAAAATTTATTAAATGTTTATTTCTTTATATATAAATTTTATGGGAATAAAATAAGTAGTCTTACTCAATATATCAACTATAACCATAATAACATTATGTTTTGGTGTGTGGTGTACTAAAATAAAGTTCCATGGTTGTTTAGTGTCTAGATGAGATGCCTAGAGTGCTCTATAGTGAGAATTATATTGGTTGATATAAGAAATAAATGGGTTGGGTCAAGTGAGATGTGAGCATGTGGCTTTTATTCCTTCCCCCTAGTGGCCTCACATCCCAACTTGGGGCTAGAATCTACACTAGATGCATATGGTTGGGTGGAAAATCACTCATACACAACCATTTTATTGGTCTGTTATTGGTTAAAATATAAGTTCCACTACTACATATGGGCATATTTTTCCACGTTTCCATTTTTTTCATTTTTTTTTATTAAATTAGGTGTGATTATCATCGCCATTGCCATGAAATTTCATCTCTATAGTGACGACTATTGCCTACTTCAGACCACCTTCTAACACACGTGGCTTGCAACGGCTAGTTGAATTTTTGCGGGTCAACTCATGCATTTTCGTCGCTATATCGATGATAATCAATCTATATATACCTGACTTTAAGAGACTTTTTGACACATTTTCTATAGTTGCGACACTATTCGAGGCTTTTGTTTGAACTATTTATTTTTTCCGTCACCCACCGATTGAACAAATCCAATTCTTGATCTACAGAG
>ML788548.1:1360235-1381822 GCA_009831015.1 Picea engelmannii | reverse complement strand
ATAATATATTATATGTGCATTACCATATTTCAAAATTGTTATGTCATTGGTTTTTGGATCTAGCTAGTATATTCTATGGAAATTCATGTGAAATGTCAAGAAAAATATTTTCCAAAGAAGTATTTTAAGAAGAGGGAAAATTATTCCATCAATAAAACAATTCAAACATTAAAAACAAATGTCATTATCAATCTAGATCAATTTGAGCCTACAATTCCTTATGTAAATTTAATCCTTATTACAAAACCACCAACTCATAACAACTTTACCGGTTGGACTAATGTTTAAAATAGAAAGTGGAAAAAAACTCCTCTTAGGTCTAATCCTATCCCTTAGCGACCTTGTTAGCTCTCTCACTTTTGTGTTTCTATGATGTTGTGCCTATCTAATTTATTTCATATTTTTAGTCTAGTATTAGGTTAGGTTACTCATATAACATTGTATTCTTATGTGATGTTGTTTCTCTCAATTTTTTATAATCACACACAATTCTAGATGTAGTGATTAAATCTAGTTTGTAGTTGATGTAACTTTTTTATACACAATTAATAAGGAGTATCTAAAATATAAAAATTTCATGATGAAATCTACGATAACATGATGAAATCTACTAGTCAGATAATGAAAAATGAGAACAAGCCAAAGTGTCTTAGAAAATAAAATCGTGACCATTGTAAGTATCATAAAATTGTGACCATTGTAAGTAGTTTCAAATCAACAAGTCCTAATTTAAACCAACCAAACCCAATTGTGGATGAAAAGTGGATGGCATTCTTTTTTTAGTGGTGAATTTCAAAGATTGACATTTTCTCTACAAAACAAGTTAGAGGCTAGTGTATGGTGTCGAGTGATTCAAGTTTGAGAATTTTTGACCACTTTCATTAAATGGTGTGTAATTATTTTCCATGGTGATTCAGTACACACTACTCTAAAGTATAGATTGAAGCATATCGATCCTAATAGTTAATTGATAATAATAAAAAAAACATGTCAAAATGTCTTAGAAAAAATAATTGTGAGAGTTGTAGGTCACTATAAATAAACATATGATATTCAAAAGGAGTAGCTAAAATATAAAAAATTGACAACTTACTATTTGGTATGGTGTAGGTAAGACAATTACTTGTCAGTACAAGGATTTGTCACTTTGAATGAAAATGACAGAAATCTTTCTCAGTTTAGAGCGGCATTAGAGGCGAGGGGTGATGGAAAATGTTATTTTCCTTACTATGATTGTAGGGGATTTCAAAGAAGAAGAATTTTAATAACAACATATGAAAGACATTGCAGGGAGAAGGGGCACGCCAAAGGGGGTTATGAATATCATCCCTTGGTAAGAGGTTATTCAATATTTAATGTATTCTCTGTAATAGTCATCATGTCATGAATTTTAGTAATATTTCTTATCCTTTTTTTTTTTATATTTTCTATACACACTAACTTTAGTACGTTGTTTTTAAATATATATAGACGATGCCCCCAAAATGTCGACCTCTAGAGACTTATTTGCCAAGTAATAGCATAAATTCTCCTTTATAGGGTGATGAACTTCGAGATCAAAATATTGAAGTTGTTGATCAAGTTATTAATGATGATATGGATGGAGATAACGTTAGTGATACAAATCAGGAAGATGAGATACATAGATTGATCCAAGACACATTTTCTCCAATGGATGAGGACAACCAGGATGATAGTCATGATGTTGATCCTCTACTCAAGAAGTCACATCAACCTCTTTATGAAGGCTCAACAACCAATCTTCTATCTGCTATATTGTTGTTGTTGAAATTGAAGCTTTTGAATGGTTTATCAAACACATGCTTCACACAGATACTAAGGTATTTAATTTGTTAATTATTTATGCCTGCATGTGCACAAATACTTAAAAGGTTCAATTTTTTCCTATATTGCTATTGTTTTCTAATTTGTAAAGTATGGATGCGATATTGATGATTCATATTGTTTACATTGACTTATTGTTTTGAATTTCATAGATTGTTAGGTGAATTTCTATTACCGACATCAAATATTTTGCCATGCACATATCGAGAAATATCCGTGATTATGAAAGAAATTGGAATGGAGTATCAAGCTATTGATGCATGTCCTAATGATCATATAATATAATATGGAAAATATGCATTAGAAAATGAATGACCACAATGTCAAATAAGTAGATATAGAATCAATAAAGCGTCAAAGAAGGTGCCTTGCAAAGTTCTTCGTTATATTCTGATAATTCCAAGTTTCCAGCGGTTGTTCAGGTGCCAAAGTATAGCACAGTTTATGGATTTCCATGCAAAGAACAGAAGTCGAGACAATGTTCTTCAAATGCCTGCAGATGGTTCTTCATTGAAGTACATCGAAGAAAAGTGACCAATTTTTAAAGAAGAACATCGTAATGTTAGACTTTCATTGGCAGCCGATGGTGTCAATCCATTTGGAGAGCTTTGTTCTACGTACTCAGTGTGGCTTGTTTTTTTTATAAACAATAACCTTCCTCCTTGGATGTCGATCAAGAGAGAGCACATAATGTTAGCAATGATTTTTCCAGGTATTTAATTACCTTTTATTTTCTTTAAAGCATGAAAAAATATTTAATTTCTTTGTTTCGTGCATGGTAATTATGTCTTTTATATATAATGACATATAGATAAGTATAATTAATCATGTATGTTGAACCAATTAGGTAAGTACCAGGTTAAATATATGAACGTATATATTGAGCCTCTTATCGATGAGTTGTTGAAGTTATGGGCTGGCGTCACTATGTATGACATCTCTAGACCAATAGGGAAAAAACTATTTCAATTCCGTGGAATAATATCATGGACAATTCATGATGCTCCCGGGTTAACACATTTTTGTGGTATATTGTTACTTTCTTTTGTGATTTAATATTATATATATTTATTGAAAATATCATGCATTATTTTAAATTGTAACTCTAATTCACTACATTAATTCATATATCTTGTAGGTCTTCAAACGAAGGGTAAATTTGCATGCCCAATTTGTGGTCCCAGGTTAAAATCTCATCGTTCAAGGAGTTTAGGAAAGGAAGTGTTTGATGAGTATAGGCACTTTCTGCCTAAGAACCATAGTTATCGAACTACAAACAAAGCAAAATTCAATGGTAAAGAAGAGAATGGAAAAAAACCACGAAGAATAACACCTCACCTATGGAAGTTGGAATATGTTATAAATCGTCAAGGTATGCAAATTATTTATGTATGATATATTATATAAATATTTGGTTAATTTCATTAGTATTAATTTCATTTTGTTTGACTAATTAGTGTTAATTTCATTTTGTTGATATTTCATGAATGTCATTAAGGCACGAATGGGATTCCATGAGGAATGAAAAGTTACCCGATGCAATTCAGTTGGTTTCCATACTATGAGCACGTACAAATAGTTCATCTGTTTGATACAATGCATATCGGTAAGAACATAAAAACATTGTTATGGTGAATATTAGATGGAAGGACTGACAAAGAGAGAATTGGAAAGATTTGTAGTGACATCCAGGAAGCTAATCACTCATTTCAAAGTGTTATTATTAATTCTAATGGTGATGGTCGTGAATAGAATAATAGTCTTCCTTGGTTATTGATGGAGCAACAAAGCAATATTGTAAAAGAGGTCGTTCAAAAAATTAGGTTTCCGACGGGGTTTTTATCGAACATACAAAATATCTTAACAAAAAAAGGTGATTTTGGTGGGGTTAAAACACATGACTGGCATACATTAATTAAGGTAACTAGTAGGTTATAATATATTTCCTTATATGTACACATTTTTTGGAAACAAATAATATTTATTTGTTTTTGTTACAATATGTTCTACCTTTATCTCTCCCAGACGACTTTGACAACAACATAAAACAAATTATTTATGTACTTGGAAAATACATGAGGTAAGTAATGTTTTATATGGAAAATGTACTTCTTATGTGATTTGCAACTGAACTTATTGACATATTATGTTTTAACTGCAAATTTATGTATGTCTTGATATTATTTTATTGCATCATTTGTAAGTGGCTTTCATCAAAAGAAATCCATAAAGAAGATATAAGGTATTGGAAGAGAGAAATTCCCCGAATAATGTGTCAAATGTAGCAGTATCTACCTTTAGCATTTTTCAATGCATAAGAACACTACCTCATACACCAAGTTGAGGAGATTGAATTATGTGGACCAGTACACACAAGGTCGATGTGGATGGTGGAGAGGCAGTTGAAGTCATTGAAGGATTTTGTTAGACAAAGAGCACGTCCTGAAGGTTCTATGGTTGAGGGATATATGGTATATCAATGCATGGTGTATATTAGTCAATATCTACCTAAATTAGCAAAAAATATGAATGTGCCTCGCATTTGGCATCTTGACTCCATCAACAAATTTGAAGGGGATGTCCTATTGGGGAAAGGTAAAATGAGGACTGTGAAAGGTAATTATTAGATGTTGATGTAGATTTAATATATTACACATTTATTTTTCCAATTTTATTTTATCATACTGATTTTTTTTATTTTTTATTCCTGCATATTGAACTATATTAAACTATTCCTTTATTAACAATAAATAATTAATGATATTAAATTGTTATTTTATCATATAGTTGCTCGAGAGTGGGATGCTTTACATTTATACATTGCAAACAACCTTGATTGGATGGAGCATTGGATAGAATATACTGAAGAATACTTCGGTAGGTTATCATGGGAAGGGGTGAGTAAGATGATTAAAACATTGCATCGTCATCGAGATCAATTTCCTAATCTTACGTCAAGGGAAGTTGATTTAGCCTTTGGTTTAAAATATAAACATGCAAGTAAAATATTTACCCACATTTTCCTAGTTATTTCCCAATTTTTCAATGTATTTGGTTTGTTTAATTTTTGAAATATATATTTACTAAGACCTATATGAGGTTTATTAATTGGCAATGTATTTTTTACTTGTTGTCCATGTTGCAGTTGAAACATCACAAGGCTATGTGGAGTAATGGTCGTAAATTTCATATCAAAATGTTGGATGATAAGATGAAAACCTCAGATTGTGGGATAACTGCAGTGTTTAAGGTCACCAATGTTTCCTCTAGAAGTGACAAAAATCCAGAAGAAACTGAGAATATGTACTATGGGAATTTGGAGGATATAATTGAGTGTGATTTTAATTCCTTTAAAATAGTTTTGTTTAAGGTGAAATGGTACAAAATACAGATGCATGAACATTATCCTGAAATAACTGTTATTGAGCATGATAATGGATTTACCATGGTTAATAAAAGGGCATTTGAACCGGGTACAAAGCCTTATGTTCTTCCAAGTCAATGTGAGAAAGTATTTTACTCAGAGGCACCTGGTAAAGTAGGTTGGTCATACGTTGTTAGATATGATCCAAGAGAAAGAACAATAAATTATAATCTTGTAGCCGAGGATGAAGATAATAATGAGGAAGAAGATCATGATTATGCAGATCAAGAGCAGGTGGTTGTAGTTGATGTGACAGATGAAGAAGTTGAAGAAGTTGATCATCCAAATTAGAGCTTCAACCTTCACGTGGTTGCCCCTATTTAGTAGAGAATTAACTATTCTTGAAACCAAGAGGATCTCCGCGTGACTACGCCTAATCATGTACTACTTGACCCCATTAAGGCATGACTGCACCTAATCATGTAATACTTGACCCCAATAAGGCATGAATGCCCCTAATCATGTACTACTTGACCTCGCTTATAATCTAGTGTGGACTGAAATTTGGTAGATGAGAATGCTTGGAACCTCATGAAATTCTTAGAACCAAGGTATGGAATGAATTATACAACCTCTAGGAGGTGACATAAAATAAGATTAATATAACAATGTATGCACCTTGTCACCTCTGGTGCTCTATGTAGATTCTCTTAGAGGATCTCGTAGGCCTTTTTGTCTCCACTCTATTGATAGTAAGTAGCTTAGAATTAGAGTTAGAACACTTGAGGCCTACTTAATAATTGGACAATGAAGTATGGCTTCAAAGAAGGATAAATCAAATATGTTTAATATAACAATGTATGCACCTTGTCACCCTTGGTGCTCTGTGTATATTATCATAGAGGACCTCATAGGTCTTTCTGTATCCACTCTATTTATAGTAAGTGTCTTAGGATTAGAGTTAGAACACTTGAGGCCTACTTAATAATTGGACAATGAAGTATGGCTTCAAAGAAGGAGAAATCAAAGAAGTTTAAAATAACAATGTATGCACCTTGTCACCCCTGCTTCTTTGTGTAGATTCTCCTAGAGGACCTCGTAGGCCTTTCTGTCTCCACTCTATTGATATCCTATCTACCTACACAAACAACCACAAGAAGAAGAGGGAAATATTTTATCAGAGGCCTTAATATGTTTGGGGTAAGTTTCAGAGGCCTGCAAAGAGTTATCTAGGTTGAAAGTGAGTTTAACAAGAAGAGTTTAGGTGACAATGAGTTCAAGTATCACTTGATGAAACATATTCCCCAACATGAATCTAATGAAATTTGGGGTTGTAGAGGCATTTCATCAACCTATGTGGCCACATTTCATCCCCATCAGGCCGGTCAGGAAGGGTTTCCAGACTCAAATATTACTCACACACCCACTCTGTATATCGACCTAGCTCGTCCTCATTTCATTTTAATTTTCTTGGTCGAATTTTAAAGGAAACAACTATTAAAAGTCATTGTAATAGGGATAGAGTACATGATGGGAAACAATGACCTATGAATGGGGCCAATGTTGATTGTTTTTAAAATGTTTCTGTATGCAATGAAATTTTACATGGATAGATTGTTTGTAGGCCTTGATGATATGGGAGGGTTTCCAGAATCAAACATCACTCACACACCCACTCTTTATATTCATCGTCCACGTCGTTCAAAACAACATCATGCCAATTAGGCCCATGATTTTGGTCATGGAGAGAAGAAGGAAATATATGAGATTTCGTATTTAAATAATGATTTTTTACTAATATTCTTTATGGAGAAAAAGAGTACTTAGATGAGACCAAAAAACAAAGACAAGAAATAACTGATATTGAATCTTCTGTGATTAATCAAGTACTTCTTTATCGAATTTATTACATTCCCTTGTAGTACTAGATGCAAGTACGTCATGTGTCTCGATCGTATTTTAAAGGAAACAACTAAAATACATTGGACTAGGGATAGAGTACATGATGGGAAACCGTAACCTGTGAATGGGGCCAATGTTGAAATTCTTTCAAAATGTTTCTATATGCACTAAAATTTGACATGGATCAATTTTTCGCATGCCTTAATGATATGGAAGGGTTTCTAGACTCAAATATACCTTGGGTGGTAACAATATTGTTTTATTTGATGTAGTGGTTGTGACATTGCCAACAAAATCCAACTTGTTCCTTAGGCACAATTGTATGTACACCGTGAAAGTTGTAATTACTTACTCTTTTTTTGATGCAATTTCCACATGAAGGATTCATTGTCACCATCAATCAATGCTCATATTATGATCCACAACCACATTTGACCAAAGATAATGTATCACCTTCAGTGGATCATACATATTCTATCCCTACTAGTTAGTTGGAAAAACCTCCTTCACAATTGAATTATGTGGCCACTTCCACCATTTTTTTAATATCAACTCCCATAAATAATGAGCCTTTGAGTACTCATTTTTATGACTTAGGCTCAAAGATTAAAAATGGAAATTTATCCATAAGGGTAACCAATCCAATTTCACCCCCTATGTGCAAAAGTGTCGGGTCCTACTTCTTCGACCATGATATTTCCTAACAATGATAAATTATTAGAGGCCACGACCATTTTAGATAGTCCTTAGGATAACCTCCATAATGGATCTCCTATTGAATTTCACCCTAGGTCTATCTACTCCACTACTATCATTCCCTTATACTCTATCCCTTTGAAAATATTGATCATTTTGATTCATCTCTACCAACAACACCTCTGACTTGAAGAAGATACCTTGGATTAAATTTCAATACTTAAGATTATTGATGTTTCCATCAAATGAGATGTTGTCAAAGTATTTCATGTTGACATGAAGCATCTAATATGACTTTCCAGTTTTTGTTTTGGATGTAGGACCTTGCATTGAATTGTATGGTACCTATAGATGATTTTATTAAACATGTTTAGATGAGTAAGGTATATTCTTGAACTTTCATATAGAATTAGGATAATTTCCCTCTGCATTGTTTCATTTAAACCTTTTTCCACCTTTAAATTGTCCTAGGAATATTCCTATTTAACATTGGTACATTATTCCATCTTCTTCACTTTGAAAACATCTAATGGTGGAGCCTTCCTATGATGGGTTACCCTAGAGTGGTACCAATTTTCCATTTGGCACCCATCCTAATAATATTGATCACCAAGATCCCATGTAGCTTGATTTTTCATATGGAGCTTCATTCTCATATGTAATCTAGTTCAACAGTAACTTGATGGGCAACAATAACATGTGAATGGGGCCAATGTTGAAATTCTTTCAAAATGTTTCTATATGCATTGAAATTTGACATGGATAGATTGTTCACATGCCTTAATGATATGGAAGGGTTTCTAGACTCAAATATACCTTGGATGGTAACAATATTGTTTTAGTTGATGTAGTGGTTGTGACAATGCCAACAAAATACAACCCGTTCCTTAGGCACAATTGTATGTACACCGTGAAAGTCGTAATTCCTTACTCTTTTTGTGATGCAATTTCCACATGAAGGATTCATTGTCACCATCAATCAATGTTCATATTATGATCCACAACCACATTTGACCGAAGATAATGTATCACCTTTAGTGGATAATACATAGTCAATCCCTACTATTTAGTTGGAAAAACATGCTTCACAATTGAATTATGTGGCCACTTCCACCATTTTTTTAATATCAACTCCCATAAAGAATGACCCTTTGACTCATTTTCATGAATTAGGATCGAAGATTAAAACTGGACATTTATACATAGGGGTAACAAAGCCAATTTCACCCCCTATGTGCAAAAGTGTCGGGTCCTACTTCTTCGACCATGATCTTTCATAATGATGATAAATTCTTAGAGGCCATGACATTTTTAGATATTCCTTAGGATAACCTCCATAATGGCTCTCCTATTGAATTTTACCCTAGGTCTATCTACTCCACTATCATTCCCTTAGACTCCATCCCTTTGGAAATATTGATCTTTTTGATTCATCTCTACCAACAACACCTCTGACTTGAAGAAGATACCTTGGATCAAATTTCCATACTTAATATTATTGATGTTTCCATTGAATGAGATGTTTTCAAACTATTTCATGTTGATATGAAGCATCTAATATGACTTTCTAGTTGTTGTTTTGGGTGTAGGACCTTGCATTGAATTCTATGGTACCTACATATCATTTTCTTAGCCATGTTTAGATGAGTAAGGTATATTATTGAACTTTCATATAGAATTAGGATAATTTCCATCTTCATTGTTGCATTTAAAACCTTTTACACCTTAAAATTGTCCTAGGAATATCCCTATTGAGCATTGGTACATTATTCCATCTTCTCCACTTTGCACACATCTAATGGTAGAACCTTCCTATGATGGGTTACCCTATAGTAGTACCATTTTTCCATTTGTCACCCATCCTAATAATATTTATCACCAAGATCCCATGTAGCTTGATTTTTCATATGGAGCTTCATTCTCATATGTAATATAGTTCTAACTATTTCCATGGGGGCTCCCACCCCTTCATTTAGTTTTTTTTGGCAAATTATTTTTTTTACTCACTTCCATCTATTTCTTATTATTTTGTTTCTTTTCTATGATAATTTCATCAAAACCATCGCCATTAAATGAGAGGCGTGCACTTGGGTGTCCATTGATTTTTGTGTATATGTCACCTTGATTTCTTTTGATAGTATGTTTTCATGCATGGTTGGAAAACCATTTTATTTCAATGTTAGTGTCCACCTCTTCTCTCTATAATTAGTTGATTCTTTCTTCATAAAATTATAAAATCCAAAAAAATCATTTAAAAAACAAAACCTAGGGAAATAAAGAAACTATTGTGAATTAGGGAATTTTCCCAATTTTTTACCTACCCATCATTGAATATCCCCCCACCCATTGACTATCCCCATGCCCATTATAAATTATACCTATATCCTCGCGCCCATTGTTTACAATACAATCACTGTGTGGAGACAGAGCCACATTGTTAAATTTGATCATCGCGTGGAGATAGAGCTACCCGACGATATGAGCGACCCTCGACAAAGTGCGTGGAGACAGAGCTACCTGAATATAGGAGAGACCCTAAAAAAAGATACTCTTTGCGTACTGGAGACAAAGCTGGAGTGAGTACCCTTGACACTCTTCACGTGGAGACAGAGCTACCCAATATGAGCAACCGTCGATAAAGCTACTCTTTGCATGGAGACAAAGATGGAGTGAGTACCCTCGACACTCTTCAAGTGGAGAGATATCCTGATTGTAGTGACATACTAGGGGAAAGATGGGAGTGTCATCCCTAGCTTGAGAAACATTGGAGACATAGGAGACCACGGTCAGCCCTAGATAGAGCAACATTACAGAGTCAATGGTAAGTTTTTCTCCCTGTTGTTGAGTCATCAACTACATTTTCTCTTTTTCTCCCTCAACCATTTGACCATGCCCTCGATGGAAAGTGAAACCATAATCTATAAACAATCATGGAAATATATTTAGCAACCTAGGGTTGCATTATGAGATGGAACAAAATACTGATAAAACCCTAGATATTGATAACAATTGTGTTTTTGGTCATAATAAGAGTGAAAACCATGTCAATATGGTCATTGATGGGGTAAATTGAGAATCATGGTTTCTATCATTAATGGGGTAAAGGGATGAGGAAACCTCTACAAATTTCAATGAAAAAACTTAAATAAAATGGTCATGTTTTCTCTCAAAGGAGTTGGGATGGGACTCCACCAACCTAAAATAGTATAAGAAATTTCTGGAAGAAAAATGCAAGAAGAAAACTAATTGGAAAAATAATGTAATGACAAAGAACATCAAGGAGGAAAATATGGAAAGGGAAGTTATAGTGAGAAAACTTACAAAATTGGGGAAGACTTGAAAATTTGGAAGTGAGCTTGTTCTTATTTGAAATCCATGATTTTATACTCTCTCATTCCATTGGAAAGGTTCTTAAAACCTAATTGTTTTCTTAACTAAATATTACAGGGCCTTAGATATATTTTCCAATGTTTTATCAACCCAAGGCTTGATGTAACCCATCATGGGTCCCATTGGGACCTCCTATTTCACGCTTAAGGAAAATATTTCATTATGTAATTTGCTTAAGTCTATGCATTTCTCTTGAATCATTCAATCAATCCAAGAATTCTCAATAACCAAATCACTAAGCCATCATTTTATCTCATTTTTAGAGAAGTTGGTAAATCATTGATTCAAAGAGTTGGTCAAATAAATAATTTTGGTGTCAAGGACAAAGGATTTGCTCATCAATTCCCATAGATCCATCAACTACTTCAATAGTTTTTCAATTTTGGTTGCAATTTTCTCCCTAACTCCCTACAATAACCCTTGGGATCATTTTTATTTGGAAATTATCTTTGGATTGTCTTCAAGTTGTTCATATGGTGTCATGGCCAATGGTTACATAAGCAATGGTTTAGGAATCCATGTAGATTCCAAATCTGTTATCCTCCTTTTCAAATTGGTGTTTTCATCTACTTGATCCAAATTGGATTGCCTAATAATACGCCCTATGACATCATGTAACTTAAGGGATCCCTTTTCCCCTAATTCTTTAACATCTAACAAGGTATTGATATTTTACAAAAGCTTCTTATCCATATGGACTGTCATTTCCATATAGGTTCTAGTCTTCTTAATGATGTCCCAATTTCTCATATGCATTTTTTCTTTCAATGTTGGATATTTTAGGGATTTCCCAAGGTCTAATATTTCCTTCATTCCAATATAAGTTGGAATAAGTGATGGGTACTAAATTATCCTTGATTTTCTCCTCTACCTATTCTACTTCTTTTCACAAAACCATATATATCAAGATTTCTTGAAGGTTAAAAAGATCAACATCAACTTAGAAGAGAATCCAATATCATATTTCTCTACTTCTATAGAGACTACTCTCTCTATGTTTTAAAAGATAGATACATGACACTACACTTAAATGATAAATTCCAACACTTGATGGTTTTAGGATTCATTTCATATTTGGTTTATCAACTTGAAATTAAAATTTGATACTTTGCAGCTAGTACCTTGAGTCAAATACACATATGAATTTACGAATCATTAACATATCTACTAGAACATTTATTCTAACCTATAACAAATACACTAAATTCTCATAATTTCTTCTCATAACTAGAATGTTTTCATATCTTGTTGAGTATCCACTAAGCCTTTTTAGTATCATCAAGAAAAGTGTCATACACTAAGCCCTTTTAGTATCATAGACCCTAAATATCCTCGCTAAGGCTGCATTTCCTTCATCGCCCTATCTACATCAATTCCCAGGCCTAATGTTGGGACTTTAATGCCTCTTTCTATCCTAACAAATTTCATACATCTCTCATTCACTTGATTATACAAAGGTGTATGAAAATGAGAGGTACAAATGGATGTCGTAAGAAGAGTGAAGACCCTCAAGTTATGAAGAAGCCAATTGTCTTCATTTACATATTGACAGTCTTTGTACTTGGAAGATACCATTATCTTTGTTGTTATATGCTTGTTTCTCATGCACCATTGTTAATGTACCTATCTTGAATAGTACAAGCATCTATTGTTTCATATAAGAGTTTGTCCTTTCCTTCAACTTGTATTGGTACTTATACTTGTTGCAAGAACACTTTTAATTTTTCATATAACTTCTATCTTGCCTTGTCATTGAACCTTGTCAACTGACCCATCTTTAGATGAGGTCTTAGCACCCTTGGGATACCATTCATTAATTCTAAAGCATATATCTTGTTGAGTATCCTCCAACCATTCATTAATTCTAAAGCATCTATCTTGTTGAGTATCCACTACGCCTTTTTAGTATCATCAAGAAAAGTGTCATCCACTAAGCCTTTTTAGTATCATAGACCCTAAATATCCTCGCTAAGGCTGCATTTCCTTCATCACCCTATATACATCATTTCCCAAGCCTAATGTTGGGACTTTAACGCCTCTTTCTATCCTAACGAATTTCATACACCTCTCATTCACTTGATTATACAAAGGTGTATGAAAATGAGAGGTACAAATGTATGTCGTAAGAAGAGTGAAGACCCTCAAATTATGAAGAACCCAATTTCATAAAAGCTACCTTATTATAAAAAGACAATTAGGGAAGTATTGAACAATGTGTCAAGAATTAGGAAAGCCTTGTTGAACTCTTAAAGTTCTTCAAGAGCATGTTTTGACATATCCATTGTTTGAAAGTAAATAAGAAGTAAATGAAGGTATAACACAAGTTCTGATAAGGCTAAGTATGGAATTGATTTTGGATTCGAGAATGGCCTAGATTGTAAGATTTGTCATTCAACCTTGCTTAGAAGAGAAAGTTCAATGATTGGGTGCCTTTGAGGGTCACCAAGAACCTTTTTCATCTTAAATTCTTCCATGGTTTCCACAAATCTTACAATCTAGGCCATTCTATAAAAGAGAAGACTCACACCCCAAAGCATACCAAGATAACAATAATGGGATGCCAAGTATGATATGAATAAAGTAAACAAGGACCCCAATAAGTTTCTTACATACAATAAAATCAAGTATATTCTCCAAGAAAAACATGGGTTCCCTGAATATTTTCCCACTAACTTATCTTCTCATTTTTTCGAGTGTTGGTACCACAAACTTATATTCGCACGATAACTTATCTTCTTGTTTTAATGAGTGTAGGTACCGCCAAATAGGTATCTGTCAGATCTATCTTCCTCAAGTGATGATCAAGATATACTCAAAGAGGTTGAAAGTGAGACGTGTTGTACTAGATCTATCGGTTCTAGATCAACTAGATCTGAAAAGGTAAGGAAAAGATTTTGTATACGCATGCAATTTTTTATTGCCAACGGAGGGTCTTGTAATTATGATGTTGAGAGAATAGGTGACATTGAGTTTCCCTTGAGGTATAGACATCTAGTGCAATGATGGGCACCTAAGGAGATATCTGAAGTGGACACAGATTTTTCATCAGTGGGAGGATGTATCACATTCCTCCTTCGTCCTTACATGGATTGGGGTTATTTTCCATGGATTACATAAAGGTCGAATATGGAATTGTAACTGAATTGATGGAGTATGTCGGACCATTATACAAATACAATCACTAGTTTATGCTGGTCTGATATACACAAAGTATGTGGAGATACAAAGTTGCTGCAAATTATATACAACTAGTAAATAACAATCAAAATAAAGGGGAAACTATGTATATTGATGGAAGGCCAAAATCTTATGGAAACATTATGGGATTTATAAATAGTACACAAACAGTGGCAACAACTAAGCAACCGAATTGCATATTTGAGGGACGCGAAGGAAATCATATATTTGTATGTGAAACAAAAACAATAGTTCTAGGTGAAGAGTTGTTGATCGATTACAACTTAAATTGAATATATGGAGGGGGTGCCACTATAGGGGTAAATATCTTACATACTATTCAACTCAACCTTTGATAAATCATTTTTATAATTTATCGCTGCAATATTTCAATTTTTTACTGCATATATTTCATTTTTCATTATTTATTTTCTGATATTACTGCAATATTTCATTTTTTTTAATGTTACAATTACTTTCATAACTTTTGTTGATTGATTTATTGTGTCAACATCTGTCCAGGGTGACCATGGAAAATCACACGCTACATCTGCCCAGGGTGATCGTGGAAATGCACCCATTGTGCCTTAGCAGGTAAATGTTAAATATAATAACAACTTATGATCACAACAACTAAATTTCTGAAATTTCATTATTTATTTTTTGATATTACTGCAATATTTCATTTTTTTAATGTTACAGGTGAATTTCTTAACTTTTGTTGATTGATTTATTATGTCAAAATCTGTCCAGGGTGACTGTGGAAAATCACACGCTACATCTGTCCAAGGTGAATGTGGAAAGGCACTTGTTGTGTCTCAGTAGGTAAATGTTAAATATAGTAATAACTTATGACTACAATAACTAAATTTGTCAAATGTTAAAGTTCATCTCATTAGTTTTATTCATTAATGTATTGTGGCATGGTCACCGTGGGAAGGCACCCACTCGTAGTAGATCAGAGCAGGTTGACCGTGGGAAGTCACCGACCGCACAACAACATCAGGTAACTGTTAGAGCTTATTAATAACTAAATTTCATTACAATATCTAAAGGTTTTTTTATGTTATTTTTTTTTTTAATTTCATTTATTATTTGATGTTTTTAGTCCAGTACAGTCGATTTGGATGATGAGGATCTTGAGGACGAAATATTTTATTCCACTGACCCAATAGCAATTGTCACGAAGGCCTTAAAGAAGGAAAACATATAATATCTAGCTTTGTTTCGCAAAAGACCCCTGACACAGGAGGACATGACAAGAATTGTAGAGCTATAAAATCTAATAACTAATTTTGGGGTAAGTGGCATCTTCACATGCCCGCACGGGTGTAGACAGATTGGAAAGTGCCGTGTAAATGGAAGGAAATTTGTAAAAATGAAGTCTCATGTTCGATTCTCACCCGGATTTACTTGTGCACCATTCTTGCGGGCTGGGTGGTTGCACCTGGGGTTATAGTGGTAGCCGACGGGGATCGACCCCGTGTCACGCGAGTACGAGAACCGCGAGTTGCCAATTCCCCCAGTAAAAAAAAAAAAAAAGTGGCATCTTTACATATTTTTATTAGCTATGACAATTTCATATATATTTTTTGTTTTATATTTTCTATATGATTTGATAAAGTAAATTTTTTTGTTTGTAGGATTTTTTAAACCTCGTGCCCCGGGAACCTGTCGAGCCTACAACTGCTATAGGTAGCAGTGATGGTCCAATGCAACAAAAAAGTCGACAAAGCAAAGTACAAATGAGGATTTTTTACCCTTCTGAGGTTCCTATTGAATCCATTGATGAACGCACTAATGTTGAGAGGCATGACATGCAGGGGCATGATGAGTCGAAGCCTGTGACTCTACATGACTCCAGAGATGAACGTATTGTAGATGGAGATGAAGCTATTCATGGAGAAACACAAATTAAAAGCACTGGATCACTAGATCTCACCTTTATGGTGGATGACGCATGTGTTTCGATCAAGATTCAGAAGATTGCAGGTATTTGTTGATTAATTGATTCATTTTTATCATGAAATTGAAATGGACATTTGTTGAGATTGTTATAAATTAATGGATAACATGTTTCTGCAGGAAACAATGTTTTCTACAGAAACTTGAATGACAAAGCATTGGAGCTGTTTGGCCCCACCATTTGCACATGGTGGAATGCCCAATATAGTGAAAAGAAAGATGAATTGATAGGCCACATGGTAAACTTGTTCGGAAATAAGTTCAAAAAGAAAGTGGTTACAAAGTTAGCCAATGATAATTTAAAATATACTAGGGCCCAATATAGGGAGAAATTGCAATTAGACCTCAAGCATGAGAACCCTCCCATGGTTTCGTAGAAAGAGTGGACGGTCCTGATAGATGATGCAAAGGAGAGCTTGTTTAAAAAACAAGGAAGACATCCATGACCTGGTAAAGCAAGGTACAACATATGTCATCTTCTTAGTGAAATATGCTCATTTATGTTTTTCTTTCTTGTTTTAAGTAACAGTTTCGATATCTAATTTTTTTCAAAAATTCCATATATAGGCTACTTGACACCTCCAAAGAAACCAAGGCTATAATGGAAAAGAACATGCAACATAAACTAGACCAGGGTAGCTATGGAAAACTAAAAGTCTGAATCGTAAGAATTAAATGATTAACTGTGGTGAATATTTATTTAACAGTAGCAAACAAATATCTGTTTTTGTTATTGGTAATTTTAATGGTGTTATGAATTAAATTTAAATATGTTCCAAACTGGTTCCATCGAGGAGGACCTAAAGCTTGGTTACAAGCATGGTTTTAAAAGTGTGATTGAATATAGGAGAAGCTTGGGGCAGAATCCAATCTCCCTAGCCACGCAAATGCAGGTAAATAAAATGAATAAGGAAACCACAGTAGCATGCTTGTAAAGTCTATTCATATTTTATTATATCACCCTTAAGTAAGTATTTATGTTTGTTTTCAAGCAACAGTGCAACCGCAATAGTGAATCTAGCAGTATTCAACAGACACCATTTTATATTAGGGAGCACATGTCCAATGATAGTGGGGAGAAGAGTACCCATTCCAATATGTATGCTTCAAAATTAGAAATATTTACTGTGATTGTAGATATTTATTTCCTGACTTATACTTATATATTATCTTCTTTAAATGGAAGAGCATGTAGCTCATGAGGGTGAATTGCGAGAGGAACCAAGTGGACAAGAAATTAACACACCAACTGTCACAGCTACACAGACAGATAAAGAGCAATATTGTAATGTTAATCAAAATAATGAAATAGTTATTTCAATTATATTTCAACATATCGATATGATCATTTTCCTTGTTGCAGTTCACTCCCCTGCACATCTGTCTCCACACCCATGTCAACGACGTACCTGAAGTATGGTACATGAGCGCATGGAAACACAAACAATAGAAGGACAGGGCACATGAAATAAAGTGTCAAAGGATGATTATGATACCCCAAACATCAATTTTATGAATGTAAAAAAACATAAATCAAAGAAAAACTAGATGTATAAATTCATGACTTGTATTTGGATGTTTATCGATGTTGCTAGTATGAAACATTGTTTATATGAATTACAACATTATGCTTCAATGTTTATATGTTCATATGTTTTGATGACTATCCTAGTTTTGCATGAATGTCTATATGTTTTCTATATAAACAAAATCATTTGTTGGGTATGGGGAATTGAGAGCGATGTGAGGGGGGGAGGGGCCATATGAGCTTCCACCTTCACGTGGTTGGCCCTGTTCAGTAGAGAATAACCTATTCTTGAAACAAAGAGAAGCTCATTAAGGTATGAGACCACTTAAGTTTTTTCTAGAGTATTTTACATAACTAAATGCCTGTTTATTTGCTTATATATTATTTACTCATATAAAGAATTTGTCTTTTATGATTCATGCAGGTCTAGATGATGGAAATGCATTTCATGGAAAACTCTTATCAAGTTGTATGGGATAATGGATCTGGAAAAAGGACAATGATAAGGTAAGGGTTTAGACATGTTTTTTAAAGTACATAACTCAATGTAGAAATTATGGAGACATAGAAATGTAAAAATATGATTTTGATTATTGTTAAGATATCCATATATTCTAGGACATTACTAGCATCAAATTAATGTATGAGACCCCTATGTTTGTGGGATGCATAGAGGGTTTATTCATTGTCCCACAAACAAGCGGGTCTCATACATCAATTTGGGCGTCTCGCTAAGCTGTGACCTATCCGTATATTTTTGAGATATAAGTAATTTTATAAGTTGATGTGCAATAATATATAAACACATAAACATATTTTTATCAACCGTTGAAATATTGCACCTACAAATCTACTTTGGCATGTTTCTAGGACCATTTATCTCCCCATGTATATTTTAATCCTTTTAGGGGCCAAAGGGTAATGCTTAACTTATCTTCCTTGATTTTTATCTTCCTAGTTATTCATAGGTGAAAAATGTAAAAGGACTATTAGTCTGAGTCAACTCAAGGAGATTTTGTTCGTTCAATTAATATCAAACCAAAAAATTTGACATGAATTGAGCACTCTAAAAATCACCATGTTGAACTTTCTAATTTTCCAATTCAAGGAAAATGAGATGAATGTTTGATGGATCACCAAATGATGGGATCTTGAGGCCCATATTGTAGCTGATATGGCCTTTTTGTGGACTAAAGCCTACAATACTTGTAAAAATAATATGGTGAATATGAAACATCTTGGGTTATGCATATTAAATTTTACGAGTAATTGAGTTGATGAGTTAATGCGATATATGTTGGCTTAATTTTTATTTTTTATGAATTTATGCATGCTTGAGGTTTTGATCTAATGATTGGTACAAGAGCCCATAAAGGATAAGGGATATGAAGAGGAGGAATATCCACCATAAGAATAACCTATCCCTAAACCAACACCACCTTATCCTAAAAGGATAGAAGCTAGTAATACTTACACAAACTCACATGATTACCTCTTAGGTGAACTCAAAAACCTATGTGTTGAAATCCCTCTCCTATAGGATATTAAGGATGTTATTATCTACAACAAATTCATAAAATAAGAATGCATTAAGAATCTATGAAGGAAAAGGAAAGACTCTCCTACAATCAATGTGATAGGACAAATTGCAAATCTTATGCTAGGAAAAATATTTGTTCCTATATACTTATATCTAAGGATCCCTATTGTAGATATCTACATCAAAAAATATATGATTTTGAATACTATAATAGACCTAGGGGAAGATATCAATGTTATGACAAAGGAAACTATGCTTAGACTAGACCTTAGATAACTATTGAGACACACACTAACTATAGTACACCAGCTATCAAATAGATCAACTATTAAACTAAATGCGTCTTAGAGGATGTAATAATGTTCATTGAATCATGGTAGTACTCAAAATATTTTATTATACTTCAAACAAAATCCAAACTAAATGGGTTTCCCCTCATCTTGGGAAGGCCCTGGCTAGCTAAAACTATTGCATATATTAGTTGTAGGGTAGGAACCATGACACTAAAATACCTATGTGGGTGATCCAGGGGATCAAATTTTGCTCAAAAATTCAAAGTGCTCAGAATCGCTTCAAATCGAATGGGAGCGTAGGCCTCATCATTACAAACCCAACGCAACTTGTTTGGGTTCAAACGGACATCGGGAGTGAGAGATATCACGTTCTGTTCAAAATGACAAATAGGAAAAAAAAAGGGATGCTGACTGTACAGTCCGTACGGCTGCTGACATGGCAGTCCGTACAACACGTGGAAAAGCTGAGTGGTAGACAGTTGGTAGATGTGGATGAATGAAATTGCGACATGTGGAAGTATTTGGTTGGTTGTACGGTGCCACATGGCCCAGTGATGGGCTGCCACGTGGCACCCTGTTATTGGTTGCTTGTGTAAAATTTTATTGGAGTCCACCGGATTTGACCCCGTGACCTCCACCCACATGTATAACCTTTGCAAAGTTTGCATTGCCAACACGCCCCACCATATTCCTTGTTATATATATGGTTTCACATAAATTTAAGTTTGAATTGTTTTGTGTTGGTGCGGGGGTCCGGGTTGGGGCTTAGCCCCAACCCCCAGTCACATACATTGTTGCAATATGACCATATGTTATACCATATATGTGCGCGTGCGATTTGGTTTTGTATTGTGGTTCAAATGGTTATCAAACCAATGATCCACCACTTGTCACGATCACACTCGCCCTTAAAGTTTGAGCCCCGTTTGCACTTGCGCACAGTCATATGGGTCACACGACCACGACCTTGGCGGTTAGGGGCTAATTGCACCCGTAACCGTCCTACAGTTCGCACCGTTTGTGTGGTTTCACCCGATGCTGAGTTTTAACACTTAAATATGCGTGGGGGCTAGGTTGAGCCAACAAGGGTGCAATTTGTCGATGCAAAGACAACAAGTTTGAAGGGGGACTTCCAGGAAGCCTATCTTCTTCAATTTTTGGCCAAACGAGGTGCTGAAAAAGACCATCTAGGGGTTTTTGGACGTTCTGGAGCCATTGGAGCCATCTATTTGTCATTTTGAGCATTGTAAAACACATATTTGAGAACTTTGAACAAATAATACAAAAGATATATTGGAAGTTGGCCCAGGAGATGTAGCCTAAGAGAGGGGTGAACTCCTTTATCATTTGTTGTGTTATGTGTTTTCTGTTCACTGTTTATTGTTGCTATTTATATGCATCTTGAATGAGTAATTTGTATAAAATTTATGTTGCAAAGTTGATCCATTTGCATTTTAACACATAAAATAAAACTTGCAAATATTTTCAAGAATACAAGTCTTCTTCATTTTTAGATCAAGTTGGTATCAGAGCATAGATTTTTGAAGAATTGATTATTTTCAAGTGTTTTGTTTTCTGATGCTCACAAGGTTGAAACTCACAAGAGGAGAAGGTCAACTTGTAAAGCCAAGTTCCCATCCTTCAATGAGGAAGCTTATATCATCACCACAAGTTTCAAGGAGGCATTCACCAAGTATGGCTCATGAAGAGAGTCATGAACATATTCCTACAAAAGATGAAGATCTCAGAAAGGCTGTCATGGAAATGAGAGAGATGATGAAAATCTTGATGGAAAGGAATACATGATTGCAAGGTGAAGGCTCCAACCCTTCAAAGCACAAGGGAGACAGTGGTTATAAAACTCCAAATGGAAATGAAGGGAATGGT
>ML788548.1:1309722-1328627 GCA_009831015.1 Picea engelmannii | reverse complement strand
GGAATATCATAACCTCTGTAGAATTCATTTACTACTGCAAGTGTGCTAGCCAGAGGTTCGGTTAAAAGGTTCCTGCTCAGATAGGAAGGGACCCAATTACCCAGACTTCTGTAGGTTTCCTTTACCTCTGCAAGTGTGCTAGCCAGGGATTTGGTTAAAAGGTTCCTTCTCAGATAGGAAGGGACCCAATTACCCAGAATTCTGTAGGTTTCCTTTACCTCTGCAAGTGTGCTAGCCAGGGATTTGGTTAAGGTGTTCCTGCTCAGACAGAAAGGAACTACAACACCTTCTCTTTTGTAGATTCCTTTACCTCTGCAAGTGTGCTAGCCAGAGATTTGGTTAAGGTGTTCCTGCTCAGACAGAAAGGAACTACAACACCTTATCTTCTGTAGGTTTCCTCTACCTCTGCCAGTGTGTTAGCCAGGGATTGGATTAAGGGTTCCTACTCAGAAAGGAAAGAACCAAAACATCCTGTTCACTGTAGACTTTCCTAGGTGTTAGCCAGAAACTGGGTTAGAGATCCCTGCTCAGAAAGAAAGGAATCAGACTGCCCTGTTCTCTGTAGACCTCAACTTCACAAGTGTGCTAAAACAGAAGTAAGGCTCAAGGCTCCTGCTTAGACAGAAAGGAACTAAGCGCTTTGTTCTCTGTTAGATAGAGTTAATTGTTTTCTGCATTACTGCTTTCATGAAAGAGTGTTAGTATTGAGTCTCTGTTTGAGAGTAAGGGTCATGTTCTCTGATTGCAAGATAGTTGTTCTTTCCCATTGCAGTGTTATTTTAATGTAATCCAGGATTCTTAATTTGAACTTTAAAGAATTGCAATAGGGGGATTGCTTTCCTGTGATTTAATTTAGAGCTTCAGTTCATTCATGAAAGTATAGATAGTATAAATTTCTTTACTACAACACTAAGTGCTCTTGGAATTGAGCATATATAGTGCGTGGATATCTTTGAAACAAAAGACTTCCCTGGGTTGATAATTTATGTTTCACTTGGTTGTTTAAAAATTAATTAAGCAATTATAGTGACCAACAGTCGCTATAATGACACATGTTCATTGCAAGAAGAAATACATCTCTTATTCTTTCCACGAACTTGCATCCCTATAGCGATGAACGTTCGTGGCAAGAAGTTAAATATTTTCTTTGGGATTCCATCTTTCCGACATATGTTCATCGGTCTACTGATGGTAGTTTGTCGTAATTACGATGATGTGAACAAAAAAATTTAACATAAAATATTTAGGATGATGACACGTGGCAACCTGATTTCATCGTTGTTTCCACAAATACTTAGTGCATGGATATAATGACGTAAAAAGTTCCACAAAAAATATTGTTTTCCTTCGTGGAAAGTGCGACGGATATGTGTGGCAATAATAATGAAAAACCGTAGAAAATTTGGTCATATGTAGTAGTGTGCTATGTCTATGAATTTGAACTTGAATGTTATTTTTTACTATGGAAACACATTTATTTTACATGGTGTATGTGTTTATTTTTAATTATGAATATGGATACTTGGTTTCCATGAAATCTATTAATGCATGCATGTTTAATCATGTTGTATTTTATTCTTGCACCATATGCATGCATTTAAATAGTTGATGGCCCTTCATGGAAGGTTGTATCTTCTCTCTAATGATGAAATAGTATTTGATGACTTGAAAGTTTAATGTCCTTAGCATGGCTACCTGTCCCATTTTTTGGACAATTGGTTTGGAAAGTTGGTTGTCATTGATGTCAACCCTTGGAGAAGTCTGGAAGCCCCATAGATGTGGACGAGATCGTTGGACAGTTGGTTGTCATTTGTATGATTGATATTTATGAAGAGTTAATTGTCATTGATATCAGTTGATGTCAATAGTTGTGCACTTGAAGAAGTTCGATAGTGAATTATGGTAGCCCCAAAGGTATGTTCATGGAACCCGCAGTTGATCGAGGAATAAATAAATGAAGGTGAATTTACTTTCATGTAATACTATCATAGATGGATAGTACACGTCATGCCATTTCTGGTGATATATGGTACACCATGTAGTTCCTCATGGTTGAGGAGATATGGATCTGTGAAGTTGGAGGATCCTCAAGAATAATTTAGAATCCCATAGAAGGTAAAAAATAAGTTAATTATTCTAGAATCCCCTAGAAGGTCATTAAGAATATTGACCAGTCAAAGTGGTTGCAAAAAGAAATTAATTAAGGGTAAAGTTGCAACAAGAAATTAAGTATGGGTAAAGTAGTTGTAACAAAAAATTTGCTAGTCAAAGTGGTTGCAACAAGAAATTAATTATGGGTAAAGTAGTTGTAAAAAACAAATTGTGATTTTACTAATTATGGGTAAAGTAGTTGCAACAACAATGTGGGTTAGCCCTAGAATAAGGAAAATGGGTAAAACAGTTACAAGGTAGCCCCTAAAGGAAGTCACTTGGGAATTATAAATAAGACTTCAAGAGACTCCCATTAGCACCTATTGAGTATATTGAATATCTATAAGTGACTGAGGTAACGAAGGAGATTTTAGGTGAATTTCAAAGGGAAGGTGAAGTAAAGAAGGCCAAAACCCAAGGAAGGATGAAGTCTTTTGATGATGTGTTCTAAGGTATACTATTTACAGGTCATCTTACCATTTTCGCTATAATGTTTTTTCTAGAATGATTCAGATAGAGAAAATTGGAGGTTTTTGAGAAGATATATGAAGGTACATGTGGCAGGAATTCCATATTCTAGTTCGTTTTACATTTGGAGATACACTCTATAGAAGATACAACTTTTGACTAGTCCTATAACTAGTTTTAAACAGATGTTCTGGGTAAAATAGCCATAACTTCATCTAGAATCCAAACGATGTAAGACTAATTGAAATGGAAACAATACATGCCATAGTTTGTTGTGTGTGAGTTTCCAAATAAGATATCAAATATTGAGCACGTGGCATGTTGTACACGTTTGCTCTCTAGAATGGGCTAGAATTCAACAAGGTATGCCATTTTATCTATAACTCCTTTTCAGGAATGATTCAAGGAGTGAAACTTGGAGGAATTTCAGAAGACATACTGAAGAATTTTGGGTATAGTTTTCAAACCTTTATTTATTACAGGTATAGAGTTATTCTTATTAAAAGTTAGGGTTTGTGACTAATCCAAAACTAGTCTCGTGAGACTGAGGTAAAGGTTGATGAAGATGTTATTCTCTTGTTTCTGAAGTTAAGGAAGGTATGCAGGTCTATGATCGCATACACCAGGTTAGCTACATGATCAGAGGTATGTTTATATTCTTACTTTGAATTTGCATCTTGGTGATCTTGTGGAGCATGCTTGAGGCATGTCTTGGTGATTTTTTGGTATATCTTTTGTGGTACATATTGGATTATTGTACATGTTGTTTGAGGAAGATCTATTGAGGAACATTGTTGGTGCATATCTAGGCTACATTGATATATATTTTGATGCATTTTTTGACACATGGTTGAGGTGTATGCTGGACATTTGGTTGGTTGTATATCAATGATGTTTTGGCACGTAATTTGAGGCAAACAACAAATGGTTCATGGTTTAAGGGTGACGTGGAATACATATCTCGGTTCATTGGTAAAATCACATCTTGGTGATTTTGGTATATGATATAGAAGCACATATTGGTGATGGTTGTGAGTTGTTTTGTTTGATACAAATCTTTGTGATATTGCACATATGGTTGAGATTTGTTCTTGGTGATTGATCTATTTGCATATATCCAGTTTGGTTGGTGAGGGTGGCAGTGACAGTGGTAGTGACAGTGAAAGTGGCAGTGAAATTAGTAGTGGCAATGACAGTGATAGTGACAGTGGCAATGCCAGTGATTGTGGTAGTGACAGTTGGTCTACACTTACATTTCAGGGTGACATGACAGTTCAAGGAAATGGGGTTGTATCCTCCTTCTGGTTGGTGCTGGAGAACACAGGGAGTTGGAGTTTCCTTTAGTTTGGATCTTGAGAATCATGGGGGTGTAACCTCCTTCTGGTTGGAGCCAAAGAATTCAGGGAGTTGTAGCTTCCTTCAGGTTGGTTCTTGTAAATAGGGGGGTTAGTGCCTCCTTCCAGTTGGTGTTGGAAAATTGGGAAGTTTGTGCTTCCTATGAACACATTTCTTCTTACATATAAGAAAATCATTCTTTGGTTTTCTCCTGCATTGGGTTTCCATGTAAATTTTCGTGTATTGTGTATCTGTGATTATTTTATTATGCACTGTTGATTTATATTATTGATGATATACTAAACATATATGATAAACTATTGAATGGTAACTGATTAAGTTAATGTTTATATTCTTTGATTATACATTGTGATTGAAGTTGGTTAAAAGTGATGAAAGTGCTCATATTGATTCACCCCCCCCTCTCAGTATTCCAACACCATGGTTGGTAGTTTGTGATATGTGGGCACTTATGCATGCACGCATTTAACCCATGCATCTAACCCATGTATATTAGTGACACACATAAGAGACACATCTAACATAAGCATTGCACTTAACCTATGGAACTACCCACATGCCCATTCACATAACTATAATTTCCATTGTCATTTTATTATTGCTAAACTTTAGGATATATAAGTCAATATGATACATTAATATATACAAGGAAGATAAATGTGTGTGTGTAAGGAAATAATACAAATAAAAATATAAGAAATTGAAACAATAAAAGGTTTTGTAATAATATAGCGCATGGTCCGTCAATTGGTTTAGCTCGAGTGGTTTGGAGGAATGATTGTTATCCTCCCCACCCAAGTTCAATTCTTGCAAGTAACATATTGATATCATAACAAGTATATTGTTGTAATGGATTAGAGCCTTTTTTTTACTGGACTTGCGCCTTGAATATTGTAGGGTTTATTTTGGGTACCATCCTCGAAATGAGGGGAAGTACTCGGGGGCTTTCCCCAAGTAATGTAACCTGGAAAAAATATAGCTTAGGGTTTATTTAAAGGGGATTTAACTTACTACCTTGCATGGGAAGTTATATGTGGCATGATGAACATTAAATTGAAGTAATTAAATAAATATTAAGGGAAAGATAAAATGGGGGAATATGAGAAACTACTCAGTTAATACCTAGTATAGATGTTAGGGTCCTAACCTACCTAACCTATGAAGTAGATAGAATAATATGTTTTGATATATAATAAAGGATGACCTTAGTAAATAAGGCCTATGTAATAATGTGAACATGTATAATGTAAGAAGACTTACTTGAAGGTTCTTCCTGCCTCTAGAAAGTTCTTCCTCTAGAATGTTCTCTAGAATAAAGCATGGAAAAGGGTTTCCTTGTGAATCATTTGTATTTGAGATTTGCTATGTTGGAGGTTACCCCCTCAAAGAGGCAAGTGAAATTTGAATTCAAGATAATAAATGTATCATATTTTTGGATCAATTGTGTCATAGTGCTTATTGTTTTACTCTTTCTACTAACAATTGAGAATAAATTTGTATTTCCGCATTGCATATTTCCTTTTGGTACCTTACAAGTTGTATCAGAGAACTTTTCTCTACATATTTTTAGAAAACAAAATTCTAGGATAGAGACGTGTAATATCAGTGTATTTAAATCATAGTGATCTGTCATTCAGTGGGTAAAAATATGTTTGGGGAAGAATACACACATAAAATATAGACAATTTCACGTGGTTACTCGAAACAAATTGTTTCACCTGGTTGGAAACCTTTGTAACCCCTGTTGGTACCCCTTTGAGTAGTACACATTAGAAATCACATGTACACATAAATTCACTTTTATGTACCCTTGGGTATATAGGGAGCCCCATAGATCTCCTGGAACCAATTGAAGATCAACCAATTGACTGTCTGACTGCTATAGTGGCACTGATAACAACACTCGAGAAGACTACTCTCACATACATGGGTAATAAGGTAGTACAACTAATGGTACGATTGAGCATCCTTAGTTAGATCCATAAGATATTGGGTAAAGTACTATTATTGGAACACACCGATATATCAAAGAGTTATAACATAGGGTAATCTCTTGTCCATAGGAACCCTCAAAACCCTAACCCTTGTTGCCAAAATAGAATAGAAAAAAAAAAGTGGAAATTTTGCACATCTAATGTGTGCAACTCTGCTTCCTTCATGTAGGTCGTTAAATTCCTACACAATTTTAAGAATTTGAGCATTTTTTCACTGTAGTATTATTCAGACAGGAGTATAACTCTATAGAAGAAAAAAAAGAGAATATTGGTCCCATTCACACCCTTATTTGGGACCCATCCCACTAGATTCCTCTCTTCACACTGATCACAGTGGTACCCATCTCTCATAATCCTTTTATTCTATGGACCCACCCACCCTCTTCGACACCCTTATTTGGGACCTATCCCATTAGATTCCTCTCTTTGCACTAATTGTGGTGATGCAACTCTCTCCTAATCCCTTTCCTAAGGACCCACCCACCGTATTCTTTCCCACTTCTCTCCTAGATGGCACACACCTACAACTAAGACTTTGACAGTCGCATCACTTCCTTGGACAAAGCCCACAAGAAAAATAGGAAAGATGTCACTGAAATTACTTCAAATATGTCTACCATGAATTCCTAGCTCCACCAATTGGACACTATAAATTATCATCTCACCCAATTGGAAACCCTCCCTACTACTATGGAAAAATTGACATCAATGCTTACTAAATCCCACGATATTATCTTCTCTACACAACCTTCCCACCAAGAGGGAACTAACTCATCCCATTCCATTTCCTTTCATTCTAACCCCCTTACTCATGAACTATGTCTTCCAAAATTTGAGGTGAATAAATTTGATGTCTTAGACCCCATGTGTTGGGTCACTCATATGGAACATTATTTATCCTTGCATGGAGTTACTGATGACTTGGTCAAAATTTGTATCGATATTCTTTATTTGGATCCTGAATGATGGAAATAGTGGCAATGATGTAAAAATTCACACAAAGGGTATCTTGCTTGGACCCAATTTGTTATAGACCCTTATTAACACTTTGACACAAACACACATCATTTGGGTCATTCAACCAAGCTTAATCAGTCTATTATAGTCGACAAATACATCGTTTCTTTTGAGAAACTGGATTTACAAACTAAAGGCATGCCTGACACCTTATTTTGTGAATGCCTTATTAGTGGCCTTAAGGATGACATAAGAGCTCATGTCCTAATGGCTCAACCCCATACCCGTCTTGAATATACTCATTGTGCCAAGGAATAACAATATATAGTCTCTTCCCAAATCATAAATCATTCCTTATTCATCTCTCCCAGCCTACCAATCCCGCCCCTCCTTCCCCTCTTCTTAAGATATAAAAATTAACCAGGGAAAAAATGGTTGAATGGGAACTTAAGGTTTTTTTCTATAACTGTGATGGAAAATATTTTTTTAGGCACAAGTCTAAGGAGAAAAATATTTTTATGGCCATTTCTGAGGACAATTACGAAGAGGATGATGATGTTTCCCCTTCTGAAGCGCTGCCCCAAGCTGATGATAATAGACCACCCTCTGATCCACCAAAATTTGAACCACTTATCTCTCTAAACTCTCTCACTGGTATCTCTACTCTCCAAACCCTTATGTTAATTGGTTATATCAAGCATAAAAAATTAATTATCCTAGTCTATAGTGGCAACACCCATATTTTTATTCATCATCAAGTTGTTCAAGAGACCATGTGTTATATTTGTACAGTCAATAAATTTCAAATCATGATTGCTAATGGTGGTTCCATGAAATGTGGGGGTCATTGTGAAAATGTGCACCTGCAAATTGACCATTATAACTTGAAATCCCACATGTTTGATATTGACATGGGCAATTGTGACATTGTTTAGGGTGTTGAATGGTTATGCACACTAGGCCCCATCACCATGTACTTCAAGAAATTAAACATTATTTTCCAACATGATGAACATTAGTTATAGTTCCAAGGAATAGAGGTATTTTCCCATGATATTCTCAGTTCACACTGAATTGAGAAGCTCCTAAAAAAAGGTCATTCTGACATTATTTCCCAATTCCATGCCATTCAAGCGGTTGAGACCCCCTCACCCACTGTTCATCCTGACATACAATTTATCCTCTCCAAAAACCAATCTATTTTTGAAAACCCCCAAGGACTACCCCCTTCCAGTGGCCCACATGATCATTCCATCCCACTTGCCCCTGGTAGTCTTCCTCCCAATTCGTTTCCCTTATCGTCACCCATTTTCATAAAAAAATGAAATTGAAAAAACATTTTCAGGAATTGCTAGTTGTGGGTGTCAAATGTCCTAGTACCAGCCCTTATTCTTCTCCTATCCTCATGGTACTCAAGAAACAAGGTATGTGGCGCATGTTCCCTAGTTTTAGATCCCTCAACAAAATTACCATCAAAGATAAATTTCTTATTCATGTCATTGATGACCTTTTGGATGAACTGAGTAGTGCTCAATTATTTACTAAACTTGAGCTACATTCCGACTACCACCAAATATGTACGAAGGAGGCTGATATTCCAAAAAAATCCTTTCATACTCATGAAGTCCATTATGAACTCTCGGTCATTCCCTACAACCTTTGTAATTCACTATAACACCCCCTTTTATAAACCCATGATTATATGTAATTAATCATAATTAGTGATTGGTGTGCAATGACATATAGACAATGTAAATGTATTATTGTTTAATTGAAAATGACAACAACTAACTTTGGGATGAAGCCTTGAAATTATTGGCCATGATATCACTAGGGGAATGAGAGGAGGCCCTATTAAACTAAAGGACCTCAATTCTTATTCTGATTATTTCCCTTAGCCCCGATTTCAAGGAAAAACAGTTAATGAGGGAGGTTGGTAGTTGAAAAACCAACCTTCCTAATGAATGGAAGTATAGAGGGATGTCGAAGGGGACATGAAGCTATCATCTAGAAGGAAACATTAAATATCACCATGATTCCCCATGATTTACCTTCTAATAGGTCGAGAACCTTCTCGAGGGGTTACGTGCAATGGATTCATGAATGGAAAAGTAGAGAATAGAGAGATGCATGCAAGGTAATCACATGAGGGGAAGAGAGAAGAATATCTCTGAATATTGGGTCTAGGAGCCCAAAAACCCAACCTAAACTATGAAGGGTGTGAGCTTGATGCTGGGAGAGAATCTGATAAACCTCATAGAGGCACTAAGCTAGGTGGGTATGAGAAAATATGAACTAAGAGTAGTGTGAAGGAGAGTAACCTTCACCTATCAATCTCCTTGAGAATTTGAGAGAGACTCCCTGGTGGTATCATGGCTTGACATGGGGGTGGCCAAAGTGCTAAGAATGAATGCATCTTAGCCTATTTTTGGGTGGAAAGGAGAAAACCCACATTCAATTGGTTGGAAGCAACTTGTAAACAAATAAGTATCTTGCTTACTCAGTATAAATGGATCGATATGCATGGCTGGAAGCCTGTAATACTTTAGATATGTATGCTTGAATTATGGACTGATGACTATGTTTAGCAAAATATTTTGTAATTGAGTGAATAAGGAAACTGTATAAATGGTTTCCTCCTATGAATGAATTCATGGATAGTTAAATATGTCTAATAGGAATTAATCCTTGTATCAATGGTAAGTCTGCGTGCTAGGTAAATATGGAATTATGTAGGCTTGTATCACTACCAAAATTGCATGGTTATGGATATAATCTGTAAGTGAACTAATCATAATATTTACCTAGGAGGGTAGATAAGGTCAATAAACCATGAATACTCTTCTCCATAATTGTTTAATATCTGTTGGATTCAGAGAGACTCAATAGTCGTTCATTCCCGAGCTGGAGTATATCTCAGTTTTCCAAAGGCGAGCCTTTATAACATTTAAATTCCATTATAGACTATCATTATTCTATAGCTGTTAGATATGTTGTGGCCTGAATGCCAACCATAGATCTCATCTGGGGAATGGAAACCTGGTAGGACAGGGTTATAGCCCCCGGTTATACACTCTTAGTTATAAATAAGCCCAAGAGATAGAAAGAGAGATTTTTGTCGTAGTGACATAGCGTGTCTGCTTGGCAGCCATGGTGTCACATGGTTGACACTTGCACACATATGGTTGCGAGCGAGTGGAGTGTGGGACCCTTGTCAATCCTAAGATCTATGGTGAGCGCAATTAAATAAGAGCCATTAGATTCGAGAGTGGATATATCTCCACCATAGATCTATGTTGTGAAAATTCAATCAAACCTCAGACCTAGAGATTTTTTGGTCTATAGGAGATCGGTAAGGGGTTGAGGTCCTGAAGTCCATGGTCTCCTGGTGGTGATGTGTGTCCCCCATAAAATCCATAAAAATATAGTATAGGAAAATAACATGGTAGATAATTCCACATGGAAAAGATTCATTCATCCACGGGGTGAAGTATGGGACCAAGTCGGAGCTAAAACCTTGTCTCAACATCCTTAAACGATAGTCGTTGGATCTACCCACAAGAGATCTCATCCATAGATATTGTGGTAAGGGGTCAAGGTTCGTAACCCCAATATTAATGTGATTAAATGTCTCATAATCCCCGAACGATGGATATTAGGGAATTTTAGTTTACATGAGGTCGGTAAAGAGTCGCGGTCCCGATGTCCGTGGTCCTCCTGTGGTGACACATGTCCTCCTTAGAACCCACATGATGGATATATATCCACCGTCGATCCGTTACGTAAATATTAGGAGGGGAGTTAACGCCGAATTCACTGAGATGACATGTTTAATATTCTGACATAGAGGGAGTAATCGTGGGCCCATAGAGGGCCAAGACCATTTGACGAGTGCCTTAGATCTTAACCATCAAATCTACTCGTGATGGATCTCAGTCATAGATCCCATGATAAGGGTTGGGATCCCCTTACGTCAACATGATGTATTTCAACATCAGAATCTCGAGAAGTATTAGACTTCCTAACATACAAGAATTCATTGAGGTCCAAGATCCACCAAGGAGAGAATCGTCAATCTATGGATTGATGAGATAATATCCACTATACGATCCTCTAGGACACTACAACGCTAGGAAAGTCTTGATAGTGGCATGTCATATTATGAATGGCCCACATTTCTTGATGTGGGAGGGTCATGTGTCACATCGATTTGGCACATTTGGAAGAATATCCAAGTGGAAAATAAATGCCACATGTCGAGTGGTATGAGTGCCATGTGCCATGCCAGGTGGAATAACAAGATAAGGCCATGTGCCCTAGGATGATAGTTGTATCTCTGATCTCAGACCACCAGGAGAGTTTTGGGAAAAATTCCTTGCAAAAAGGGCCAATGACCAATTCCCAATAGATCTGAGATGATGTCATTCAATGAATAGGAAGTGGACAAGTGTTGATGCCCTGTTGGGTGAACCTTGGGTGTTGTGATGACGTGTATTCCACATCAGCCCACATGGGAGGTACACCTATCACAAGGAGATCGTGCTATATGTCAAGTGTTTTAGTATCCTTTAGATAGATCTTTGTGGGAAAATGAGTGCCACATGTCACAAGGGAACGATAACCGCGTGTCATTCCAAGTGGAAGACAATGGTAACGTGTCTTTCTAGGTGAAAGGTTTTGGTAGTGTTGTGTGTCAGGGGAACCAACTCATCTCGGATAGATCCTTTTGGGATATACGAAAGGGTTGAGGTCCCTAGATCCTGAGGTCCCATGGTCTTGATGACCTGGGGACATGTGTCATTATTTGGTTAGAGCGGACCGTTGAGAGAATTTATGTAGAAAGTGTTAAGTGCTTGGAGAGTCAAGGGCCTGGTGGAAGAGGTGGAAAGTGCCAGTCCTACATCCATGTTTTTTCTAAGGGGAAATGTGTTTTGACATGTTAGTTCCATGCCAAATGGGCACGATGATGTGGATCCACATGGAAGTACAAAGGCATTTAGCCAAAAGGCCCGAAAACTTCAAAGGGCCATAAATTTTGATCTAGAGCTTCGTTTTAAGAAAACTTATAGTCGTTGCAAATATCTTGATGTGTAGAATACAATTACATTATTCTTAAATGGATTTGAAGAGATTAAGGAAAAGAAAAAATTAATACCCCATCCCTTAAAAGGGTACTTATGGGGTTGGGTGTCTGACATTCACCCCCACTTTCCAAATCTTCATGAATCATGTCTTCCTCCCTTTCCTCCATCAATTTGTACTGGTATTATTTGATGATATCCTCATTTATAGTAAAACTTGGAAATCCCATCTAGCTCATGTGGATCAATTCTTACATTTACTATCTCATCACAAATTCTTTCTCAAACAGTCTAAATGTGCTTCTGGAGCTTCTGAAGTAGAGTACTTGTGCCATATTATTGGTAAGGATGGTGTTCACATGTATCCTAATAAAACAGAAGCTATAAAGTATTGGTCCCATCCCAAAAATCTTAAATTTTGAGAGGTTTCCTAGGTTTAACTGGATATTATCACACGTATGTTCAGAACTATGGAAAAATTGCAACCCCACTCATTACTCTCTTTAAAAACAATGCTTGCAGTTGGACTCTAGCCACTGATCAATTTTTCCCAGCCTTGAAATAAAATATTTGTACGACTCATGTTCTAGAGCTACCTAACTTCACAAAGACTTTTGTTTTGGAATGTGATGCTTCTAGGAAAGGCATTGGGGTTGTTCTCATGCAATATGGAAGACCTTTTTCCTTCACTAGAAAAATAATTTCTTAGAGATTGGAAAATCCATCTATGAAAAGGAAATGTTGGCTATTATGCATGTGGTGGATCTCTAACATCCTTACTTACTGGGGAAATCCTTCCAAATTAAAATTGATCATTGTATCTTCAAATAATTTTTGGAACAAAGAGTTTCCTCCCCTAAACAACATAAGTGGTTGACCAAAATGTTCAACTATTATTATGAGATCATTTTCAAGAAAATAAAATAAAATGTGGTTGTTGATTCCCTTTCATGAAAAGAATATGGGTCCCTCTTTTCACTCTCCTTCATTGTAGTATATTGGGTAAAGGAAGTTTGTCAGGAGTGGTTCCGAGATCCCAAACTCTCTCTCTTGATCCAACAATTTCAAGAATATCCTCATGTATCTTTGGGATACTCTTGGAACAATGAAGAGCTTCATTATAAAGTTCACCTGTATTTGATCAAATGGTCTCACTTTAAATCCATTATGCTCTCTAACATGCTTCACCAATAATAGAGATTTCAGGTTTTCACAAAACATATGAACAGATCAAATGTTTTTTCCTAGGAAGGCATGAAACATGACATATGCACTTTTGTGGCTGAATGTGATACTTTCCAATGCAATAAGGGAGAAACAATCAAAACTCTAGGAATGCTCCAACCTCTCCCTATTCCACTTACTGTATGGATTGATATTTCTATGGAATTCATTGTCAGATTACCCAAATCTGGAAATAAATTGGTCATCATGGTTGTAGTTGATCAACTTTCCAAATATGCTCATTTTTGTGCCCTACAACACATGTTCACAACATCCAGTGTGGCTCAAATTTTCATGGACAATATCTTCAAACTCCATGAAATTCCCCACTTTATTATCTTCGACCATGATCCAACTTTCACCATCAAATTTTGGAAAGAATTGTTGAGGCTCCAAGGCACTGAATTGCATCTCATCACATCCTATCATCCTCAGAATGATGGTCAAATCAAAGTTGTCAACAAGTGCTTGGAAACATATTTGAGGTGTTTTGTGTCCGACCAACAATATCAATGGGTTCAATAGTTACCAATCATTGAATGATGTGTAGAAATTTCAATACAAATTATGTATTGCATGGATTCTCTTGATCTAACAATTTTATGCCACTGTTAAATACATAATCGCTTCTACAAATATTCTTTCAGAATTTAAAACACGATCACCAATTGCAATATCAAGAAGAAATATCAATCACACATAACACATATGTTTTTACCGGGAAAACATAAAGATAAAAACCCCACTATCATATATTATGTTTATATCATGGATCATGAAACAATATCATACAAAACTCTAATACAAGAGCTCTCAGTACAATATACAATCATCTCACACTGTCATACAAAAATTGGCAAATGCATGTGCCAATTTACTGCTTCCAGACAACCTGCCTCCTCTGTGCAATCCATGCTAATGGAAAACCCTGCATTGAATTCAAATTCCTCTTGCCTAGGCTGCTTATTCCTCATGGGCACATCCAATGTGTGTGTGGTTTCATGAGTGCACTCACTAATGTCACAATTGATAGTCAAACTGTCCCTTTCACCTGTTATCTCAACTGGGTCTCCACTGGATCTGACATGCATATAGTTAACAGTGGCAAATCTTCAGTTGCATGTGAGATCACCGGTTGTGAATTAATTAATAATTAATTCACTGATCTCTCACTAGTGTAAGTTTAGTTACAACTAATACAACTGAGCCTAACTCACTTAACTTAGTTAAACTACTTCACAACTCACATAACTACACATATAACTCTGTTACAACTTCGAATCACTCAATTACAACTAATTTGAATTTCATGTCCCACCAGTCAACCTTTGAACTTGAATTTCCTATAGCTAACTAATTTTCCAATTCAATTAACTATTTCAAGTGATTATGAGATAATAGATTAATATTTATTGTCCAATTTATTTAAGAGAAAAATAAATTAGACACACATTTCTTGTTGACTTTTCAACATAATGGTACAACACCTCTTACCATGGTGCTACTCACATGACTCCCTTTGAGGTAGTCTATGGTAAAAATCCACCTTTTGTATTATCCTACCTTCTCGGTGTCTCCAAGGTCCAGGACATCGAAAAAACTGTTACAGTCCAAGATGCAATTCTATGTACCCTAAAAGATAATTTGTTCATGGCTCAGAATTGCATGAAGCAACAAGTTTATCAGGGTCATTCAAAATGCCACTTTTCTAAAGTGGATAAAGTGTTTCATCATTTGGAACCTTAAGAAAACATCCCTCAAACCTAATCACTTCCAGAATCTTGCTCCAAAGTTTTATGTCTCTTTTATAATCCTCAAGTGTCTGGGGCCCATGGCTTACAAGTTATCTCTCCCCAATCACTCTATACTCCATCTAGTTTTTCATGTTTCTTTCTTAAAAAAGTTATTGGAACCAAGTGACAAATTCAAACTAATCTCCATGAATTGGATGAAGATGGCTCCATTTGGTTGCAACCCTAAGCAGTCTTGGACCAAATCAAGTGTTGTCTCCATCAATGCACAATCAAGGAAGTTTTAGTACAGTGGAAGGATACACAACCCGAGGATGCCACATGGGAATCAACTACCATTCTGCAACAATTCCCCAATCTCAAGCCTTGAGGAAAATGTTGTTTTTTCAAGGGGGAGGGCATGTTAGGGTCCTAACCTCCCTAACCCCTCAAGTAGATAGAATAATATGTTTTGTTATGTAATAAAGGCTAAAAACAATAAATAATTCCCATGTAATAATGTGAACATGTATAACGTAATAAGACTTATTAGAATGTTTTTCCTCTAGAAGGTTCCACCTCTAGAAATTTCTTCCTCTAGAATTTTCTCTAGAAGACAGAAATAGTATAAATATGAGTAGAAAGCATGGAAAAGGGTTGTCTTGCGAATCCTTTCTATTTGATCTTTTCTTTATTGGAGGTTGTCCCCTTGAAGAGGCAAGTGAACTTTTCTCTCAAGATAATAAAGTTGTCATCTTTTTGGATCAATTGTGTCATCGTGGTTACTATTTTACTCTCTCTACTAACAATTGAGAATAAATT
The DNA here is from genome assembly GCA_009831015.1 of Picea engelmannii. Lineage (NCBI taxonomy): Eukaryota > Viridiplantae > Streptophyta > Pinopsida > Pinales > Pinaceae > Picea > Picea engelmannii. The sequence goes on along the minus strand of ML788548.1, from coordinate 1,312,844 downwards.
TGTATTTATGCTCTGCATATTTCCTTCTGGTACCTTACAATAGACTACTAGTATGTTAGTATCATGTATAATAAGTAATATCTGATTATTAATGGACCATGTTATATATCTATGATTCTATTTTTTTGGCTTTCGCTTGTGAGATTGAGTGTGAATATGGACTAAAATGTATGGTTTGTGTTCATGTTTGTTGTTAATTTGTTTTAAACTTACTATATAAGTGGTGAAGTGAGGCTAGTGTAATGACAAATAGAGTCATTCTACTATTGAAACTAATTAAGATGTTATGGAAGCTAGTATAGTGTTAGTGGAAATAAGCTCGAGGACCCTTAACCTTCTTGGAAAGGGGTTGGTTAGGTGGAGATTCATTTGTGCATCGCAAATTTCCACCTGTGGTTTCTCTTCACCACCAATTTCCACCAATAGTTTCTCCTCACCACCAATTTCCACCAACATTTTCTCTTCAACAGAGGAACTATAGCCAAAGGATAAATGGTGTTGTTGAATTGTGGAATAGGTAAGTAAATTTAAGTATATATTAGTTATTATTATTTGTTGTAATTTGTTCATAGTTAATGAAAATTTTATTAAATTTATTAGTAGATCATTAACTAAATGAGATTAAAAGTATGCTCGTTGAATTTGAAAGAAATATTATTAGTTCCTTTCATTCTATCTAGTATGGTTAGGCATTTATGTTGTTGATTGAATTATTTTTGAAGAAAAAACATTCTTTTAAACAATTCTTAAAAGAATTATCCCTTACAAAGATGAACACACCTAAATCAAGAAATGGACTTAACATATGCACCTACCCACACATCTAACCCATGCACCTAATGACCCAAACAGTTAACCCATGTACCTAAGTGACATACATGAATACCACACACTGTTACACACCTAAATGTCACACCACTAAATGTCGCACTTAAGTATCGTAAGTGTTGTATGAACCTTACTAAGTTTCACATGCACTTTATCAAGTGTCGTATGCACCTTACTAAGTGTCACATGCACTTTATCAAGTGTCATATGCACCTTACTAAGAATCACATGCACTTTATCAAGTGTCATATGAACCTTACTAAGTGTTGCATCGTTGACACCATGGAAGAACATTTTTCATAATCCCTAATCATTGTGGAGGATAAAAATCATCATGAGAAGGTCAAAAAAATTCCTTTTACCTTGATATTTTGACCATTTTTGAAGGTCAACGCTCCCCTGCCCATGTATAGGGAGCGTTGAACTCTTGTCAAATCTCCCCTACCCATGTATAGGGAGCATTTTCAACACTTTGATCTCAATTTTAGGGGAGTGTTGAAGTGATTAGAGGAAGTTGCAACTAATCCACCTTATTCTAAGGGTTAGTTCCGAGAAGATTAAGTCAAGGATTTGAATCATATCTCATGTATCCATATTAAGTGTTAAGCCCTAATATTGGCTCATTACCCCTTAATTGGGGCATATTATATTAGTAATTCTATTTTATTTATGTCGTCTTTAGGCCATTAGTTGTAATTATACCTCCTAGTCTCCTATATATACCAAGGAGACATTTTCATTTTGAATCATCTTGTACTTGAACATTTTAAGTGGGGTAAAAGGATGTTTCCACCTCGAAGAGGCTTATTATCTGAAATTATCTCTTTTTCAAGGCGTCGAGTACTCTTTCTGAGTTTTTTCTATGCTATATTGATATTTGGTTCTTAACATATGGTTTCAGAGCTCAAGGTCTTGGGGTTTCGCTGCTACATCTGAGACACTGTGGTATTTTTGCTATAACTTTTCTTCTACAACGTTTAAGAAGAAACGGCTTGGAGGATATTTACCAGATGGATCAAGGTACGTTGGATTCAAAATTAATCTCCCGAAGCATTATACTTTCAGAGATACAACCTGTACAAGATAGGGTTCTGGAATCATCCTGAAATGAGTCATTGTGGAATTTTCACTATAAAACATTTTTCTGTAATGTTTCAGACCCTAAAATCCAGAGGATATTTACAGAAATTAGTAATGTAGATGTGGTAAAAAATTCATCTTCTGGGTCATCTTAAATTTGTAGATACACCCAGTGTAAGATAGGGTATCTGACTAGTTCTATTGACTAGTATTAAGAATATGTTCTAGGTAAAACAATCATAACTTCTTATTAGAGTATCCAAATTGAGTGGGACTAGTTTCATTGGATCATGGACAGTCTGTAGTATTTCTGGTGCGAGTTTCAGAATTTTATATCAATTATTTTGTGTGGGGCACGCTATACAAGTGAGATCTCCTGAAAAAGGACAAAAATCGGCAAGTTGTGGGGAAGTTATTGTAAATTACACTTGGCACATCCAATTTTGATCAGACCTGTGGCATTGAAAAGAAGAAATATCAGAGAACTACCTAAAATAAATTCTCATACCCAGAAGGGACGAAACTTGGGAGATACAATCGAAGAAATATTGTCTAGCAGAACCACCTCAAAATCAAGGTTCAAAAGTGATACTTGGCCAACATGCCACCAAAAAACGGAACTTCTACACCAAATAAGCCTCCAGAAAATCCTACTTGGACTCTTGATGAAGGTGAAGAAATGCGTAGGGACATAAATGAACTACAAAAGAAGATGTATTCAATGGAAGCTAAGTTGGATACTAAGATGGATTCAATGGAAGCTAAGTTGATGGATTCAATGGAAGCTAAGTTGGATACTAAGATGGATGGTTTAAAAGGGGAGATCATGGAAGTATTGAAAAAATTTGTAACAGAAAAGACACCTAAAAGTGAAAATGCATCCCATGAAATTCATGATGAGGACAGAAGGAAGGTGAATCAAGAATGGAAAAACTCCAACTTTGGTTCGAAGACTAACCACGTTCCTAAGATTGATATGAGAAAGTTTCATGGCAAGGACCCAATAACATGGATACTTCAGATGGAGCAATTCTTTGATCTCCATAATGTGCCACATACAAAAAAGGTACAAATTGCTTCTTTATATTTAGAACCTAATCAATTTATATGGTATCGATGGCTTTGTTCTCGCAAATCACTCGTCACTTGGACAATTTTCACGGAAGAAATGATAGCACACTATGAGGATACAAGGAGCAATACCTTCTTTAGCC